>CAJUYG010002336.1:34176-50500 GCA_910591675.1 Galerucella calmariensis | reverse complement strand
TGTCACTTTCACTACATGGAACACTCAAAACGCAACTTTCGGTATGTGAATGAATACAGAATGAGCAGCTTTCAGATGGTGTCGTCTAAAAAATAAATGAAACTGTGGGTAACCAGTAGGTTGTATAAATTGACTATATCTTGTCTCGAAATACTCACTTAAATTTTCCTCGTAACGTGGAAACGGATAACCGTGAAGAGAAGAGCTAAATATATTAACGACGAATTCGGGACCGCTTCGAGGGATGGGCAATCAAGTGGCAAGGGCAAGGCAAGACAAGGGGCTGGCGGGCGTTTTCTTCAGACTCAATAACCAATTTCTCCAATTTTCTCTCAATAGCTTTTATGGTGAAAGTTAGATGGAAATGACACGAAACATATATTCTTATTGAGTTCTCAAAATATGTTCAACTAACAAATCAAAAGTCAAGTATAGGTGGCAGAACGAAGATTGTAGTATTTATTTGCCGCTTGAATAGGTAATTACTCTTTGCCCACCCCTTGCTCCCGCCACTGAATTACATCAAAATTCAGGAGCCGCTCATAGTAAATTTTTCTCCCACTTGAAAAATCAACTCACCGGGATAAGTGATACATATTTCCATTTCCATATTGCTCATATTCAGATTCTATCAAATAAAATTCAGAAACTGTAACGACAACCACAGATCTTGACAATTTTTTAATTAACAGTATCTCAAAGGATAACAGTGCCAGTGACAAATGAACGTACTAGGCCTATAGCGAAGAAGCACTTCCTCTGGGCACCGCCATTGTTTTTTGTTGCGATACACTGCGCAACATTGCTAGATAATGCTTTATGTGATTTGTGCTCCAGTTCTATTTTGCCACGAAGGAAATGTAGAGCTTACAATTCTGCGACTTAAATTCGTTGATTACCAATTTATTGAATATATATGTTACGGTGAATGTACATTGTACACTCTTAGGAAATGTACACTTTTACCGTAAAATGTGTACATTTCCCAAAAAGCTAGGTATATGTGAACTGAATGAAATGTATATGTACATCTGGCAAATGTGTACTATTGCCTTCACACGTTTTGGTAAATGTATACTCTCACCTTCATATTTTGAGAAAAGTTGGAGTACAAATAAATTAAAAATGTTCTAGCAGTAAAAAAATATTTATAGTTAATATATTTCTTTCTCTTATTGTTTTTCAAGTTTGAGTTCGAACAAGAAATGTTGATCGCACTGCTTCAATGATGAGTGCATTGTAATGTACACTAGGTTTTCAAGAACGGGAAGGAAATATAATCATTGGATTAGCCGTTCCCCTTCTTGAATCACTTGATATGCGTGTTACGAAGTATTGGATATTTTTCAAAAATGGGAAGGGTGAATGCATTCAATACTTTGTAACGTGCATATCAAGTTGATCAAGAAGGGGAAGGGTAATTTCAATGATTATATTCCCTTCCCCTTCTTGAATATAATAATGATCATTACAAAGTATTGGATATCTTTTAAGGGGAAGGGAGAATATATTGATTATATTTCCTTCCCCTTTTTCTCACATTAACCAAAATGACATGGTCATTGTAAATTCAATGTACATTTCCCTCCTTCGAAATTGTGAATGTTAGTTGAATGCACATCACCCAAACGAGGAAGCAAATGTGCACATTTACTGGGAAATGTGTAGATTTGCACTAATATCTACTTTTACCGTAACATTTTATAGGCAAGTCAACAATATTCAAGTAACTTGTTAAAAAGTTTTCTATAAATATTTAATCATTATATTCTATTACCACTACTACTACTACAACTGAACGACGTTGCAATACAATATCCAGGTAGTTCGTATTTGTAGGTGAAACAGGGTTTATCATTATTTATAATAAAGTCTTTTTAAAAAGTGAGCAACAAAATGTTGCAGCTGATGCGATCCCAAGCGAATATTCCCTCTACAAAAAATAGATGAGTGAAGATGAGTATTTCATTACATAAATAAGAATAGCTAACGTGAAAATAGATTGAAATCAAGGGCAAACATAAGTTACTCAGGGCGGGTTTATCAATGCTCGATTAAATATTGTAGCCTTCGGCTAAATCTTAGCTGTTGGTCAAAGTGTTTATCAACTGCCCGTTTGCATTAGCTTGCCGTCAAACTTTCGGCTATACTAGCTGCCACTATCAAGTTGATGTTAACCATAGAACATACAGTTAAATACGAGAAAGTGGTGTTCCGTTATTCTAACCATAGATTCTAACTGACAACTGTGTCATGATTTTTCATGTTTGCTCACATTTTGCAACAAAGATTATTTCAACTTTAAATTTGATTGTGTTATTATCTTCTGTATGTTCCTTGTGGTATATTATTCATTCTTTTTTTAATTTCTTGGGAAATTAAACCACAATATTTTTAAATTCTTTATTTCAACGTTTCGGTAGCGTTCCAGCTACGGTTGTCAAGAAAAAATAAGTAGAAATTAATTTTTATCCCTAACTGACACAACACAAATTAATTTCTACTTATTTTTTCTTGACAACGGTAGCTGGAACGCTACCGAAACGTTGAAATAAAGAATTTAAAAATATTGTGGTTTAATTTCCCAAGAAATTGAAAAAAGGATGTGTTATTATCCTTTAGGGTGAAATCGAGAAGCTTATTTGATTCTTTTATAGTAGTTTGGTAGCATCTAGGTTCTGTTTGTATTTTATTTCATTGTTATTGTCAATGTATCTTGAGGAGCTTGACGACCTTTTCGATGAAGAGTTTGGAGATTGACGAAATATTGGAATTTGTAGAGTACGAAAGACGACCATATACTATTGAAGAACGGATAAATCCCTTTGAAGAGCTCGATGATGTCGAGTTTATTACTCGGTTTCGATTATCTAAACCCAGTGTTCCCATGATACTCCAACAAATTCCAGCTATTCTCGCCAAGTCACAGCATCCGTCTTTTTGCATTCTATTTCTATTATACTTTTATGGTGAACGGCTACTTTTATAAGTAGGTACCCGATTGTCGCTCTCACTCCGTGAAATTGGGATATCTTTTTTGTTTTGTGGACATGCTCAAATGCAAACAACTCAACAAAGCACAACATAGACGAAATAAAAATAACAGTAGGTACCACAATTTCGACACTGACAAGTGAAATTTTCTACGATGTTGTCAGAGTAAGCTTACGGTAAACTAGAAAAATAATAACTTCCACCTCTATATTCTTGATTCACTGTGTTATATATGTTATATGCGAATAAAATTGATAATATGTATATTTCATGTAACGAGTGATCCTCCTTACACCAAATTAAAATGAGAAATTTACACTCTGACAACATTACACTCACGTTCATAACCCGAACAAGGTTGTCAAATGCTCAATTACACTTAGCCTCCAGTTAGCTAGCTGTCAGTTACGTGGTGCATTGATAAACGCTTTTTATTGTAACCGAGACTTTGACTGGCGGCTAGAGATAGCTGAGGGCTACGTAGCTGACAGAATTAACCGGGCATTGATAAACCCGCTCTTATAGATTGAATGAAGTAAGTCGATGAAAAAAACATATCACATTAGGAACTCAGTATTTAACGGGCATTTATTGAAAATTCAAGAGATGATTTCGAGAAAAAAATAGTCAAGTTTTTTTAACCAGTCAATACCCTTCCATTATTCCATTCAAGAATATTGATTTCAATAATTATAGATATTGAAAATTCTTGTTTTGATTGTTAGTCTTCTCTTGACGTAACGTTATTTATGGTCTGGCAGTTGAAGAAGCCACATTCCCCAATTAAAGTTTATTTTGTCTTTACAGGTGGGAAAGTGATCGATGAGGACCCGTCGGAAAACTGGCTATTTCCCAGCGTCGATCCCGCTCCCCTCGAATTGGAAACCCATTCCGATTCTCGATCGAACAAAGGTCTCTCCCTCACTTTCCATTTGACTGTTAGTTCCTCAATGACGTTGATTGCTTTTCTCAGGTGACACATAAGTTGTTATTAGTAGGCGACCGAACGATGCGGCGTCTGCCAGAAAGACCTGTGTTAAATGATGTAGGGTTACGGGACGACAGGGACATCTGGATAAAAATGATTTAATAACTTATAATATACCTATTGGAGAAAATATAAAGTGAAATCGTAGAAGATGACATATAAAATAAATTCAGTAGATTCAATCGTTTAGCAGAAGTTTTTTGTGAATTTCATCGAAAGAATGAATGATGTATAGGGGCGGTAAATAGTTATAACCCATGTCAGGGCTGCCTAGGGACGCTTGGAAAAAATACTCATTGAAGGTCCGCATCAGTTAGCTTTTATGAATGATAATTCATTGGTGCGGCAAAGTCTAATATATTGTGAATTGTCGCAGATATTCGAATTAAACTTCCACCGATCATAGTCAACCTAAAGTGACGTATTTTGAAATTGGTCGTAATTGTACGGCTTCTTCCACCACACCTTGCCAGACCACAGTTATTTTTTTATTAAATATGACACCATGTACTCCACTTCAAATTTGACTTTTAACAGACTTATCTATTGCAATGATAGATGGTTGTGGTAAGTTATACAATGTGTTTAAAAAGTTCCTGAAAATCGTAGTGGAGAGTTTAACCAATACTGCAAAATTCAAAATTATACATCTGTGATGGTCTTCCAGTATCATAATTCACCAGACCCGCTTTCATTTCTAAGAAACCGTATACAGGGCGAGTCCAAAATCGCGAGCATTCGAAATGTATCGAAATATCGTTTATCTGGAGTAAAAGGCATTGCAATTGGTCCCATTTGAAAGAAAAATAACAGTGATATAGTTCATTTACGATACAAATACGATGGGGCTGCAAAACAAAATATTGTGATGTTGCCAAGCTGTAGCTTTTTTCTTCACTTAACGAAAACTAGAAAAGTCGATCTTATGTTGGATTGACAGTTCTTAATCATAATGAACACAAAGCGAATACTATTACTAACGACTTTTACAGCAGTAAGCAGGAGAAGCTGGCCCCCATTTCGGCATAACTGCTTCCTTAATCTTAAAGAAACGATGAATTTGAAAGCACCAAAAAAATTTGTTAATATCATACGATGATAGAATGTCGATAAACGTCAAATAAACTGGAGAATTTTACCAGTTGATCTGACAACGTCTTGAAGTTTTGCCAACCCGTCAGCTGTAAAGTGCTTTGGCTGTTGAGGATAAATTTTATTTCCAGTTGGTGAATTAATATTTATTCTGATAACCAGGAAAGCTAAAAATGATACATCGTCTTTTTATCGTGAAAATCCTATAGTCTCGACAATGTGTACGGCAAATATTTTACTATCGTTGGTATCAAATTCACTGTTCTAGATCCCTAAGCTCCGGCAACGAACATTAACAAGATAAGAAGAGTCACTCTCAGTCGGAGCTTTCATGTCCAGCTTTCACAAGCGCGCCGACGATTTCGACAAATTCCTGGAGCCGTGCACGTGCTCGTGCTTAAAGGAGGTTGATGCAAACCGCTGGCGATTGAAACGAATAAACGTTCACTTACCAGGGTGATTTGAAAACATCTAGCTATAATTGTTATTGTAACTTATTCCTCTTACTGGGAATTAAAATAAAAAAGGGAATATCGTCAGGATATTTAATTGGTGAATTTAAACATAATTATAAAAAGAACTGGTACATAGCAAGAATGGAGGGAAGAATGAAAGTTACATCAAAAAGTAATAATGTATTAAGCTACAGATGAGACAAGTAGGTATAAAAATTAACAATAAAATGTTTGCCAATGCCAACTTAAATAGGTATTCTAATATAAAATGTATACAGGTTATCACAAGTTGTTTCAAATCCGATGCCATCAAAGAGTACCAGCTTACCTAACAGTGAAATACAGGTACTGGGAAGAATAATTAGCGCGATTCGAAAATTGAGAGAATCGATACACAAACCATACAAAACCAAAGGCGCTTAACCAAATTAGTTAAAATCTATGAATTTTGAAAGTCTCTTATATTGAATAGCCCGTTAACAACTCAATTGAAAAAATTTCATTTAAGTAAATGTTGTGAAATAAAATATACCTGCCGGTTTTCAAAGATGTTTTAACATACTTACCCATTTAATTTTATGTTAGGTTTCATTGATTGTTTCGAAGAATATCTATTTTTTATATCCCGGTTCGCAAATTTAATTGTAAAATAAATCCGCAGCCTGATATATGGGTTTAAAAAATATTTATGCGGAAACTCTTAACAAGGATGTGTGAATAGTAAATTTTCATATAATTTTCTAAGGGTCGCTCCAACGTTCTCGTAACAACTAATTTCATTAAAATTTTCAACAAAGATTATTTCTAGTTGTTTAACATATTTTACAATATCACTAGGAGGAACATTCAGACCTCCATAGTTTTTAGAAGTCGGATATGCTTTATGCTCTAAAAATACAGCCGCTTCTTTTGGTAATGTCTTTTCATCATTATACTTTGCGCAAGCACTACAAGAGTGATGCAGCAAACATTTCCTTAATATATAGCCAGAAATGTGAACTATAGCATTGCCATCCGTACTTGAAAGATTTCTTTCTATAGTCGCAAGTGAAAACTGTTAAAGAGCTATTATTTGTCAATAATAATATTATAGATACATCGATATTTCTATATTCTTCTAGCATATCAGGAGTTACATTGAGCAGAACTGTATTAATATCTTTAATACAATTGGCACCTTCAACCTCATTAAAATATTTTAGAGAAAATAATTTCTTGAATGCCCTACAAAATTGAATTGGGGTTGGATTTCTCGAGTTTCCGCAACAATTTCTTAAAAGACCAAAACATTTTTCAATGCAATCCTGATTAAGGTTCCTTATTGAAAAAAAAGAATAGTTCCTGCATTTTAAGGTTTCACATAAAGACAGAGCAGAGGTAATAGTAATTTTTCAGCCATTTATAAAGTGCATAGTATTGTTTATACATTTTTCCACGTATGTTACCTTTCCATCATTCTGTTTGCAGAACCAAACAAAAAAGACTAAGTACGTAAATGTTTACTTTATTTCTAAATGAAAATTCGCTCACTCAAAAAGACAACTGGTATATTTCTTTACATATTCCTACGACGGACAACCTGTTTATGCATATCGCGCGTAGGAGACTTACGGTGCTCTATACACAGTATCATCCGATATTCGAGCGAGATAGGCATAACGAGGGGAGGAGCTAAGAGTGATCCTTCTTGTCTTGTTAATGTTCGTTGGCTCCAGTGATAGATTTTTTTATTTGGCACAAACTTAATTTAACTGCAATTGAAAATGATGCTTTTCTGTTAATACTTCCGGCATTGTTTAAAACATGCTAATACTATTAAACTCTCTCAAAAAATGGCAATGTATAATATATATTTGGGATTTTATTGCTCTTTGAGAGTAACTGGTGATTGAAGCGCTCACAATGCTTGTTCATGTTCGGTGTTCAAAGTTAATACAAAATGAAAACTTGAATGAAAACAAAGTGCATTTCTGATGAATTTATGATCCACCTGAAGAATATTGAAAATTCACTCGGCCTTTATTCAAGTTTTCATTTCGTTGTGCATTGCAACCACTTCCATCCAAAGTTAGCGCTAGTAGTCATGAACCAAGAAGCAAAAAATTTTATTTATTTGAAAATGTCCCTTTTTAAGCTTCATAGCAAAAATTTAAGTTTGTCATTGCGTTCAGAGAATTTTGCATTGTCTGTTAAGGAAATACCTATCACGGAAATTGAAATTTAACTGCTTGTTCGTGTAGTCAAATCATTCCATAAATTATACAAACAAAACGATTATTACGTGGTATGAGGCGTATACAAAAATATCCGACCTGAAAGACATGAAAACCAAGAAATACCTGGTCCAAGACTACTTCATTCTATTTATTCACCAAGGGAAATCAACATGAGGGAAATTGCGTGTGTGAATGTTTTATTGTTCCACAATAAGGATGTTGGCTCTTTTTGGATGGTGAGTCACTTTTTCAGTAACAACAATAAAAATTTTATTATTCATGCATTTTCACAATAAAAATGTTTGAAAACATAAATTTTATTTCTTATGAAAAATTAAAATACTAAGAGTTAATATCAAGTCATTTTTAGTGCATAGATATTTAGATATATTTACATTGTTATTGACCAATATGGTCCAGAGAAAGTAGTGAAATTGTAAAAGCTATGCTTCACTGCTTAGCTACATCTTCCGAGAAGAAAATTATAGCTATGAAATAATTTGCGTAGTAATATTAAATTGCCATCAGAAATTGGATGAATATTCTTATAGCTGTGAGCTGTGTACACGTGACTAAAGAGTCAAGAAAGCAGTTCATTCCGTGTAAAATAATTCAATGTTTGGAATTGCAAAGCGCTTTCGGCTACTACGCCATCATCAGTGCGATACTCGTCAAGTAAATGTATACAAGAAACCACTTGAAAAATCGACAACACATTGTTAGAAGCAATCTTAAAATAACATCAAAATTGAAATGTTTTCCTTTTGGGGCAAACTGTCGTTAACTCTTAAACATTTCTAATATTGTATTGTTACTAACTACACGTGTTTGTAGATCGGAGATGTCACTTTAATTTCTATTTTAAAGACCTGGTATATTGAATTTTTGTTTATTCCATTCACAACTAGTTAACATTCAATATACAGATCGCGAATAACTTCAACAGATCATAGGAATTACACAAGTACGACAGGGATAATGATATGAACAGCACTTTTTTAAAGGGGAGAGACAAGAATTGTTATAATTGTGAAACTCATAATTAGATCAGTTCCCTTTACCAAAACACAACGAATGGAAGTGAGGGGACTAAATGAACACACTCCCCCCTGTTATGGTAGAAAAGACTTAGAGAACAATCATCCTTCTGTGTTTCAAGTGGTATTGTTCATATTATCCTTGTAAATCGTATGTGAAGCTGAGATTTATTCGACATCTGTATGTCTCCTCCCATTTTCCAACGTCCCTGTAAATGAGCTGATTGGCATTTTATGAACTCCGAAGTTCAGTGGTGTGTAAAAGACAATTAGTCAAGTGAATATTTGGTTAATAAGTAGAAATAGTCCATTTGCGATCTTGAGTGGGTCACGCACTGTATATTTGTCATGGTAAAACAACAAATGGACGATAAATTTTCATACTTATCACATCATAGACAAATTTAAGCTCATTGTTCCACCACCACAGATTCATTCCATCATTAGATTTGAAGAAACTGTTTTTTAATGATATTCAATTGGAATACAATATCCCATTTTTTGTGAATATCCAATGGGGCCTATCTGGGACCGTATTCTTGACTGAGGGAGTGAAGTTTTCCGAGAGAATATATATTTTGTCTTTGTCGCTGCAGTGACAAAGTAGCCAAGCACAATAAAAAGTTTTAAGCCGAATATTTTATGAGAAATTTTAAAATCAAAAGTTTCCAAATGTGTGCAACTCTCACTAAAAATCGTTATCTAACTAAATATGAAGTTGGCAACCTGATTAAATCTTTAATTAGCCAAAAGTTGATTACAAAAAGGTCATTGGGATCTGGCGAATGGTTTTCACTGTCAATATGTTTATATTTTTCCATATCATTGACGATTTGATGTAAAAATATAATAAAAACATTGTATTTTGTATTCTTTGAGTTGAATAGATAGTATTAATCTCCGTTCTATCCATCACTATAGCTTGTTTTTAAACTAATAGGATCGATTTTAATTCGCGTTAAAATTTCGGCTACCTGATTCGTCAGATTGCCGCCCGATTCACACAGCTCTTCTAATACAACTGACAATGATCTTCGTCATACTTGTGTTCATTATCATGAAAATATTTCTCAGTTCAACTTTTCCGCCTCCATTGTTTCATTTTCAATGGAGTACATTCCAACCTAGTTAATGGTTATTTGTTCCATTCATTCAGTCTGATTAAAAAATTTACAGATCATGTAAACTTTTTTCTCTTGTTAATAGCATATTTCCAAGGAAAATCTTGTTTCCTGATTATTTCACCTCATTACAGTAAAATATTAAAATATTTTTCCATATGAAAGCGTTTGTTTACTCTCTACATTTTCTTCCCACTGCGTGACATTTGGTGACTACTTTTACCATGGCTTGTGACAAATGATAATTAAATGTTCAGAAATACCATGGTTCCATTGGCCATGACATTTGAGAGCTGTACAATATACAGGGTTTACCAATCTTACGACAAACTTCAAGAGATATCAAAAATTATATTAACAAAAATAGTAGATTTGCTAAAGGTCCATATTTTGAAACTATATCGAACTATACAGAGTGCTGCATAACTCCGTTACAAACCAAACATATGATTTTTCAAATGGGAACCCCTGTATATTATAGCGAATTCGGATTGGTTACATTTTTTTGAAGCTTTTGATATGAGGTTTTGCCACGTTATACAGAGTCCTTCAAAAGATATGGACACGTTTATGTGAAAATCGTAGGTAATTAAATCAACGCTCTGTAGCTTGTTGTACGTTGAGGAGAAAAAATGTATCTTGCCAGACAGAGTTTCGTAGCATGATGCAATATCTTCGTGTCCTATTAAATTTCAATTATATTGTTCCCTATATACAGGGTGAACGGAAACTCGAACCTGTCATTTTTTTTCTTCTTTCAAATGGAACATCCTGTATGGACCTTCAAAACGTCTGCTATTTTTGTTGATAACCTTTTTTTGATATATCTTAAAAAAACATATACCGAAGTTTGTCGTAAGGTTGGTGGTACACGCTGTATAAATATTCCACATGAATGTAAATTGGTTTGAAAAGTGTGAGCATGACTCCTTTGTAACCTTCTTCCAATCTAGTAACTTCTAATGGTGCGATTTGGGTTTTTCAAAAGGCTTTTCCTAGTCTAAAAACAAGGTGAAGTTATCACGATTTTAGAAAAGGAGACAACATAATTGTGGTCTTATGTCAACCCTCATGTGGTACTGTTCAAATCATCCAAAAGAAACAACATATCTTTGTTGAGTTCAAGACCTCAATTATGCATTATCCAAAATGAGTTCGTGAAATCATCACGGTTGTAGGATGAAAAATGTAAATCACTTGTGCGAAAAAAGTCACTTTCCGCACTCGTGATGTGATATAAGTATGTTGGATACATTTTTTGTATAATTATTTCCACGCAAAATGACATTGGCTTATCAACTGCAATAAACTGCCTGATTAAATCGCATTGTGTAGAAAATCATCAAGTAAAAGATGCAAACTACAGGGTTAGCTTGAAAAATTTCAATTATGTTTCGCCTAATAAAGGAGATATACAAGTAATTTATTCAAATGTACCGGGTGGTCCAATAAGCCGATCTCTCGGCTATATATCAGAAACTATTCATGTTATAACTTTGGGAGAAAAAATTCCTTGGGAAAAGTGGACAAGAGAAATTGCTGGAAATTACTTTCAAGTTTCTAGGTTAACCGCTAGGGGGCGTAACCTGTAAAGAAAAATTTAAAAACCATTTTTTGTGAAATATGCCCAATTATAGTGTAACTATTGTTAATGTGATGACCCATATTTTCAATTCCTTTGAAGGAAAAAGCCGCCCAATGGCGTGCATAAAATTGTTTTATAAATTCGAATATTGTGAAATAAAACTTTTCAAATGTCATTCAAATTAATATAGTGGATTAAAATTAACCTGCATTAAATTTTGTAATACAATTCAAGGTCATCACATTAGCATTAGTTACACTATATACCCAGCGTTGAATAAGTAAACTAAAAAAAGGCCTAAATTTCGCACAAATTTGTTCAAGTACTTTTTATTCTATTTTTCCAAATAAGGGGTGGGGGGAAGTGGGAAAGTGTTTGTGGATAAATACCTATAACTTTGGTTTGAATCAACCGGTTTTAACGAAATTAGTGTCAATTTGAAGAGTGTAGAAAAATTGATCACATCTACTAGAAAACAATGGCATTTACTTTTAGTTGTCATAGGTAGAGGGTATTTTCGAATGAAAAAAATTGAAATTTGTTTTCCTCAAGAATGTTTAATGGGAACACCTAATTATTGTGAATTAAAATGGAACTGGATTAAATTCTCAACAAAATGGCGCAAACCGCATGTTGATAGCTTTTGTCGAACTCGAGATATAAATATATAAATAAAAACGCATAAACATAAGTGAGTATAGTATTGACACCCTGTATTATAACTTAAAATTAAATATGGGAGAGAAATATCATACAGATATCTTAGTCATTAAAGCTTGATGTCCAATTGCAAGTTCAAATTGTTTTTCATCGTTTTCTACATAAATACGTAATCTGAGCACGCTTTGACATATCGGTTGCTTAAATTTCAGCTGTTGATGTACTATTTATAGCGATTCTAATGCGCTGTTGCATGTCGTCTCGCGTGGTTGATGTCCTTCAATCTTCCCCACAGATAAAAGTCCAGACATGTTAAGTCTGAAAATCTAGCTGGCCCTAAAAATATACTTACCCTTCCAATCCACACTTCCTCTACCCAGTGCAGATTTTCTTCAGACCAATGATGCTTATTATGCAGATTAACACCACCCGCACTATTAAGCGTAGCCTCGTCTGCCCACAAAATTTTTGACATGATATGCGGTTGTTCTTCTAGCAGATTTAACAATTGCAGTAACCTGAGATTGAAGCAGCATTTAATTGGACATTAAGTCTTAATGATCGAGATTTATGTATGATCTTTCTTCCACATATTTAATCTTAAGTTATAATACAAAGTGAGTCAATACTATACTTACTTATGTTTATGCGTTTTTATTTATATCTCGAGTTCGACAAAAGCTATCAACATGCGATTTGCGCCATTTTGTTGAGAATTTAATCCAGTTCCATTTTAATTCACAATAATTAGGTGTTCCCATTAAACATTCTTGAGGAAAACAAATTTCAATTTTTTTCATTCGAAAATACCCTCTACCTATGACAACTAAAAGTAAATGCCATTGTTTTCTAGTAGATGTGATCAATTTTTCTACACTCTTCAAATTGACACTAATTTCGTTAAAACCGGTTGATTCAAACCAAAGTTATAGGTATTTATCCACAAACACTTTCCCACTTCCCCCCACCCCTTATTTGGAAAAATAGAATAAAAAGTACTTGAACAAATTTGTGCGAAATTAAGGCCTTTTTTTAGTTTACTTATTCAACGCTGGGTATATAGTGTAACTAATGCTAATGTGATGACCTTGAATTGTATTACAAAATTTAATGCAGGTTAATTTTAATCCACTATATTAATTTGAATGACATTTGAAAAGTTTTATTTCACAGTATTCGAATGTATAAAACAATTTTATGCACGCCATTGGACGGCTTTTTCCTTCAAAGGAATTGAAAATATGGGTCATCACATTAACAATAGTTACACTATAATTGGGCATATTTCACAAAAAACTGGTTTTTTAATTTTTCTTTACAGGTTACGCCCCCTAGCGGTTAACCTAGAAACTTGAGAGTAATTTCCAGCAATTTCTCCTGTCCACTTTTCCCAAGGAATTTTTTCTCCCAAAGTTATAACATGAATAGTTTCTGATATATAGCCGAGAGATCGGCTTATTGGACCACCCGGTACAATAATTCTATTCTATATTTAGTTCCAATTTTATTCTATATTTAGTTCAGTGTCGCTATAGCTCAATAAGGATCTATTTGGTTTTACTATAATTGCTTAGCTAATACCCTTTAGCGTGAAAGTTTTTATACATACCTGTTTTTTTAATACCGATACTGTTTTCCATTTGAAAAATATCCCACATCAATAATACCAATTATTCCGAATTATTACAATAATACATTTTAATTATATAATCGAAACTAAATGTTAAATGTAAAAATGAATGTACATATCCTGCTCAAACGCAGTTATATTGTTTAATATTATATTGAAATAAAAGTTATTCATGTGACAAGTGTTTCATTGATGCTCTAATTGTAACATAACGTCAAAATGAATGGAAATTGGCTCTAAACAGAATATTATATGGTAAGTACCTATATACGATGTGTTGAAATTTTTTATTTCATAAGGAAATTATTGATGGAATAAATGTTATAAATCTACACTTCAATAGTTTCATAAAATAGGATTTTGAATCAATGTTTTATCAATAAAATAGGTAGATACCATGCAAAATTTAACTAATTCTGGAAGTAGGAGGCTTATTTTATGTTTTTTTGGTTGTCCAGTTTAAGTTTCCATCTATCCACCAAAAGTACCCCATGGAAACCTCTAAATGTTGGAATAATATCGTTTCAGAAATAAAGTATGCAACAAAAAGAAGGTCCCAGAATATTCACCGGTATACCTTCCCTCAAGTGCTGGATGGTTTTAAATTATACACAATCCAGATCACGTGACCTAATAAGGCGGTGCAGGGCAAACAATTTAGACAGATAGGTTAGTTTTGTAATGTTTATTCAGTCATAAACAAAGCTCAAGACTTTTTAGTCGAATTTATTAGTATGTTTTGCTTCAATTTAGTATATTTAGTATATTGTTCATTTGATTAGTATTTTTTATTTAGAATATATCACTTTCCTTAGTTTTCATAAATATTGTTATTGAACAAAACTAAACAAAATGCCTGCTACATACAGCCTGATATTTGATTCTGTTAAATCATCTCTATTGATTGCTGCTAACCACATTTCTCTACGCTTCTTACTTAATTCATTCTTGCGCACCAAAAATGTGTTCTTTAAAACAGCTGGGACCTTAAAAAAGCTTACTTGGTCTCGGTTCGAACGGCTCCCACAACCGACTATTAGTTACCCCTAAATATTAAATAATAATTCGTGATAGTCAAAAACCACTAACAAAAAAATAATGCTCTTATACCAACCAAAAGTTGGTCCCAAATTGATATACCCATCTTAGAAGTTTCATAAATCTGAACTTTTTATTGTATATTATTAGTATAGAGACACCAAAGCAAAATAAAAGCACCTTTCTCCAAAATAAATACTTATGTATACCAAAATCCACGGTCTACAATGTATTAAATCACATTTGTTTGCCCTGTGTCGCCATATTGGATTTTATTTGACAGGTCACTGGATTGCCTAATTCTATCTATGACACTTACTTGACGTTTAATATTTTGATTAGACCAAATAGTACGGAATCCCGGTCATATCCCGGTTGGCTCAGTGGTGAGTAGTGGACTAGTGGACGAGTGCGGGATGAATGCAGATTTCTATCTTACCCCGTCAGGTAATCGAGTTCCAAATACTTTTTATTTCTGACTTTTAACTGTGAGCAGCATTACCTTTCACATTGAGGTGAGTTCAGGCATATCTGAAGCTTTGTTTATGATAAAATAACAAAGTATTGAAATAATTTCGAAGAAAAAGTTCAATCAAATAACAAGGGAAGAGTTAAATAATTCCAAGACATACTATTTACCAATAATATAAGTGGAAAGTAAAAACAGTACAGATATTAGATAACATAACAGAAACTATACAGTACATTGTAGGTGAACACTTAATCAGGTGGAAGTAAATAAAAATGAGCTTCACAAAATGGTTTGTCAACAGCAATTCGAGTATTTGCTCTATTGTATAGTTTCCTGAGAAGTATTTATTTATTAAATCTCACAACATCCTTCGTTGACCTCGGGAATAGTCGCTTGTATAAATACCAACAATAACCTGGAGTCAAGAATAATAAATGGACCAATTGATAAAATTTCACCGACAACTGTACTTCATCAAATACGTATAATATTTGTGTTGAAAATTTTGTTGCTGACAAATGACAAAACAATCTGAATTATTTCGAAGCTAACTTTCACAGTTCTATAAACATATTGAACAGTTTATTCATATACCATCAACAATTGGTTAGGTGCTAGATTAGTAGTATGGATAGTGAACGTAATAAAATGCATCCTATGGAACGATTTTGATAGGAGAACTTATTTTTGTGAGCGAATGTTGGATAACAATATTGTCCAATTAGGAAACGTCTTCTCCTTTCCACTTTAGCATCATTAACAATTATTGCTCTACTGCAGTAGCAATTGCAACAATTTCTATTTCATTCGACATGACGAGCAAAACAACCAATATCAAAGTCTTAAACAAATATCGACATAAAGAGAGCCAATATCTTTTGAAAAATAGAGGTATAACTTTTTCACTTAAATGCCATTAGTACTACTAATTAACGGAAAATTCTCACTGGATGAGAAAAAGACACCCTTAATACCTTAAAAAGGTCAATTTTTTGGCAGCGAATATTGGAAACCATATTATAGGTCGCTTATTCAT
>CAJUYG010002336.1:0-34076 GCA_910591675.1 Galerucella calmariensis | reverse complement strand
ATCATCGCTAAATATTTCTTCGACGCCAGCCTCCCAGGGTCGCCCAGGGAGATCCTGGCAAGACTGCATTCTTTGATTCCATCCCCCCACCTCTTGAGGGATTGAGCATGGGTGTAAAGTTTGGCTAGTTCCGCAATTGTCGAAGTCGTTAGGCCGTAGGTGTCACTGGGCCCTAAAATTTTCAGTCCAGCCGCTTCCCTGGCGAAAGAATCGGCAATGCGATCACCTTTACTCTTGTCGTGCCCTTCAGCCCACCTCAGGATAATATTGTTATCTGCCGAGGCGTTAGATAAATCTTGGTAACACTCTGGTACTAGCCCCGATATAACACGTTGTCTCTTCAATGATGATAGGGCTTGTCTACTGTCATTGCAGATTGTTATGTGTTTGCCTTTTCTGGTAAGTTGTTTTGTGGCAATTGAGATACCAGCAAGCATTTAAAAGAATATTAGCTTATGTTTTGAGCATTATCATAATCATTCCAATACATTGATACTTTGCAGAAGGCATTATCCTGATGATCTTGCAACTGATGATCGCAAGACTTTGGCAATTTTTTTTCTGTGTCAGATTTTGAATTTGATGATTTATTCCAATTGAGACAATAGTTTTTGTTATTGAATCTTACGATATGCAATTGATATTTGTTATTACCCTTCACAAATACAACAAATCATAAACTGTCTCCATCCCACTCTGAAATTTTGTTTGATACTTAAAAATAGAAAATGGTGTATGTAATAAGAAATTTATAATTCTTGTATTTGGCTGTGTATTTACTGTTTATAGCCAAAGTCTAAATACTGGAATCTCTACTAAACGTTGTTGGCACGCTCTCAAATCAAAAATGGAAAAAAGCGGACAACAAGCAAGTGTTAAGACATTTTTTAATACATCATCATCCGTCATCCTTTCATTCAGAAAACTTAATAATAACCATAAAGTAAACTGATTTATATTTCCATCGCTCTATTTCATTCCAACTGTAATTTTTATATGAAGCAGACGCTGGAAAATTGGATTCAGAAGCTTATGAAAATGTCCATGATTTGTTTGCCACAATCAAAATTTGAAAAGAAAGTAGGAGAATGGTCTCTGGATTTGATTCCACTGGAGAAGAATTTAAAGCGTGAAATTTGTTTAGATATAAAATGCATCCTAAGAGAGCGTACTTAATATTTATTTAAACAACAAGTGTATTAATGAGGCCCATTAAAAATCGAGATTATTTAAGCGTCAATGGTCAAGATTGTTAATTGCCCTTTCAATACTCGTACTAGTTAGTTACAAAGCTTTTACGTCGACTGTATCAGTTGTATTCGCTTCTCTGAATAGTTAAAAACTAAAAATATGTATCTGTTCCATAGGTTAGAACCGTCAAAAATGAATATTGACATGGAAATGTCACTGGGAAGGTCGCCAGTTCAAATGTCTCTGCTTTCGTTTCTCTTACATCTTATTTTGGATATTTCATTGTTTCAACACCAATAATATTATTATAATTTTGTGGAAAAATAAAATGAAAACGATATGTAAGTCAAAAACTAGAAGTATTCATTTTTGAGGAGGTATGTATGTTTGGTTGCCTACACCACTGGTAACTGTCGATATAAATATAATGTATTAGATGTGCGTTGGGTTGCCTGCAGAAAATCGTTGATTAATGTATATAAATCATGCAACAATGGGGGCATTGATGTATAATTTTGTCTAATTTTGAGAACGTTAATAGTTAATACACGGTTAACGGAAAAATACATAAACATGTTATTTGGTAGGATTGACGATAACGGAAAACAGTTTTTATTATCAAATTTCCAATTATTGATCAATATCTTTAGAGAAGAGTGAATAATGGGAGCATGAAGTGTACTGGCAGAAAACTGATTGGACCAGTAGACAGGAAGAGATGTAGCCTATGATGATACCAATGGAAACACTGATAGGGTGTACTGAAATAAACCTGCAATATAAAAGTAGCTCCAAACACTCTAGCAAATTAAGAATAAACTAAACTATGCTGTAACAAATAAAATGTCATTAGCAATCTACAAATTGAATCTGAAAATTGCTTTTACTGCTCTGCCATATCCGGTCCTTGGTTCTGTAATTGTAACGACTGTTGCGTTTTCAGGTTTTGTGCTGGTGAGCACCTCGGAGTTTGCTTTAACAACTTTCTTTGGCTGGTCATTCTATTGTTGATGTATTTGAATAATCTCATTTTCGTGTTCTGGTTGACTGTCGCTGCTGCTGCTCACTAACTGATTTATATTTGAGAGTTTTTCCACTTTCTACTGTGATAATCTTCCACCTCGACCTTTTCTCCTATTTTCAACTCTCTCAATTGTCTTGACGGTACCGGAACTGCGGACCGCCACGCGAAAGAAGCTACCACTATTAACAAGCCAACACACACTGTCCAACTCGCAACTGACCCAAAGATCCATTTAAAAAACTTTACACAAGATTCTTGGCGACATCTGTGGCGTAATAGCACGACAGCACTTCATGATATCGATCCATCCACTTTTCCTCTCTCCCTTATCTTCTTAACCCGGAGAGAGGCTGGCTATAATCAGAAGAATCCGAATTAGTCATACCAAACTCACACACGGATATCTGATGTCTTCAGGAAATCGTCCCGTTTGCCATAGCTGTAATGATATTGTGACCGTTAAGCACTCCACTGCCCAACCGAAATCCAGAAAGTCTTACAGTTCCTGAAAGCTACTAACCTATACCGTGAAATCTAATTTAAAATTTGTAATAACTATGTAAATATCTGTATTCATTTTTGCTATGCCAATGACCAGCGCTGTCGAGGCATGTGAAGCTAAAATAATAAAAAAATGAATTCTCTTGTCCCTCTATGGAGCTGTTTTTTTATTTTGAACATTCTCACAGCAATTTTTCACAAATCGGATTCATATTTTTGTAGCTCCTCCAAAAGTAGAATGAAGCTCCTATATATAAATCCACTTACTCAGTCAGCAATATATTATTTAGCTTGAAATTCAATACTCATTTATTTCAATTAAAAATGTTGCTTCGGTAAATCCATAAACTTTCACGATTTGATAAATAGATGTAAATGTAAATTCTTGTCGATTGCCAATTTTACTCCACCTGCACTAATTCGTTGTTTTTTGCACTTAGAAATAATTGAAAATCCTGGAGGGTCTCCCAAGGAAGAAAATTGGATAATAAGAAGTGTGTCAAGCTAATTTCGTTAATAGGAATTTCTTTTTTTGTGATTCCATTCAGCTATTCCAAAGAAATTACATCGCATTTGGGAGTAGGTATAAAAAAAATTTCAGCAGCAGATCTCACAAGATGGTAAAGAAAAGGTACCTTGCTATTAAGAGCCCTAATTGAATGAAAATAAGCTATTTCTGGTTCTGAATGCAGATAATAACTTTTTAAATTAGAAATAAATTGTTATGGAGATTCCTTAGAATGATGATATATAGTCAAACAAAAACTTTGATCCACACAAACTAGTAATAAGTAGGTACGAGTCTGGACAAGAAACTCTAGTATAACATGAGTACACATGAATGCAATACGCATATACAGTGCTATTCAAAAGTCCTCTTTCCCCCTCTTTTGAACGGCTACACTTACATTAATAAAATTTGGAGGGTGGAAATAAATTGTTGTAAACCTCTCTACGAATGGTAACAGGTGACGTGATAGTAATAGATGACGTCACAGTGCCACTCTGGCCAATAATTTTGAATAGGACCTTATGGCAATTGATATCTCGTTTGAAAGGCTTTGATATTGGCTACATAGCCATATCAATTTTGTTTGGGTTTAAACTAATTTTGACGGATAAATTGAATACATACCAAAATTATTGAAATTATTATTTTAAATTTAATTAATCAAATATCAACGATGGATTCCTATAGCAAGTGTTCGAAATGTGCTCCGTCTACTTCCTGACAGTAATACATCCTATTAGTAAACTATTGTCGTACTCGTTCGAATGTGTCAGCGGAAATTGCATTGCATTCTTCAATAATTATTTCTTTCAAAACGCCAATGCTATCTGGTGCCGTAGTATAAACCTTGGATTTCAAGTACCCCCACAGGAAAAAATCTAATTGTGTCAGATCTGGTGCCGGGGTGGCCATTCTATAGGACCTTGGCCGGCCGATCCATCTACGTCGATATTCTTCATCCAGGTAACGTCTTACTGCACCATAATAATGTGCAGGAACACTATCTTGCTGAAATGTTATTCCCAGATGGCCGAATTCATCTGGATTATCTTCCAGAATTTCAAGAATTAACGGCTCAATTGCATTTTGTAACATCTCCAGATACACTTCACCGCTTAAATTTGAACTCAGGAGAACAGGACCAACTATGTGGTTTCCCAAAATACCTGCCCAAACATTGACTTTTTCTGGAAATTGGGTATGTTGTTCACGAAAGGTGTGGGGATTTGTGTCACTCCAATACCTTACATTTTTTGTATTCACATTTCCATTGGGGCAAAAAGTACTTTCGTCACAAAAACAAATTGTTTTTGTGTAATGTGGGTTTTGACTAATTTTATTTGTCATACATTTACAGAATTCGAGTCTTCTGTCGGGGTCGTGCACTATTTTTAACTGGTACTTATGGATGAAATTTATTTTTAACCAACACTCTCTGTACTGTACTTTTACTTACTTCACAGATAGACGCAACTTTAGCTGAAGATAAAGTAGTGTTTTACTACCATTCCAGCAACTATATCAATTTTCTTATCATCACTAAATGTTGGTCGACCAGATCGTTTGGCATCTTGTTGCATCTGTTGCTTCAAACTTGTGAAGAAGCTCCCTCAAATACGTTCTCGAGATAGGGCGATCTGGGTATCTCTCATCAAATAAACGTTCCGCTTCATGGAGATTCTTCCTAGATTCACCAATTATTAAGATAGCTGCTACTTTGTCGGCTTGAGTACGTACCATTTTGCCTATGTAAACTCTTCAACGTCTCGTTAAACAATAATAAAATTAAATATTTAAGCTATTTAGAAGAGCTTTGCAAAGCAACAAATACTATTAAATTGAAAACGTCAGTTTTTTTTAGACAACCAACCAGAGGCGGACTGAAAAATCAATATTTAAATGTGAAATAATCATTTTGGTATTTATTTCATTTATCCGTCAAAATTAGTTTAAACTCAAACAAAATTAATATGGCTATGTAGCCAATGTCAATGCCTTTCAAACAAGATACTACTTGCCATAAGGTCCTATTTAAAATTATTGGTCAGAGTGGCACTGTGACGTCATCTATCACTATTACGTAACGTGTTACCATACGTAAGAAAGTTTACAACACTTTATTTTCACCCTCCAAATGTTATTGATGTAAGTGTAGCCGTTCAAAAGATACGAGGGGGGAGGGGACTTTTGAATAGCACTGTATACAGATGGCTCAAAAAAAGGAAACTCAGGACGTGGAGCTTACTCCAGAGCACTAAGCTAAGCTAAGGATTAAAAGTGGGGTATGGGAAACAATACCAGCGTGGTTCAAACAGAACTGGCTGATATCTCAATTGCCACAAAAAAACTAACCAGAAAAGAAATTTCTGGCAAAAACATGACAATTTTCACCAATAGTAGACAAGCCCTATCAGCCTTGAACAGACAACGTGTTATATCGGGGATAGTACTAGAGTGCCACCAAGATTCAGCTAACGCCTCGGCAGATAACAATATTATCCTGAGGTTGGTTAAAGGGTTCGACAGGAATGAAGGAAATCGCGGGAAGCGGCTGGACTGGAAATTTTAGGACCCAGTGACACCTACGGCCTAACGACTTTGACAATTGCGGAACTAGCCAAACGTTACACCCATGCTCGCTTGAAAGATGGGATGGAATCAAAGAATGCAGTTTTGCCAGGATCACCCAGGGAAGCTGGCGCCGAAGAAATATTTGGCGATAACCAGAGAAAACCTACGTTTAACAGTAGGAATTTTGTCTGGCCACTGTCAACTGAGGAAACACCTCCATACTATGGGGCTAGTTGACACACCTCTATGCAGGATGTGTGAACAGGAAGAAAAAAACTGTCAGGCATGTCTAATGCGAGTGTCCGGAATTATCGTCAATAAGAAAGTGTGTATTAGGTGAGTCTGGACTTACAACTGCCGATATGAAGGAGATGTCTTCTAGTGACCTGTCTACCTGGGAAGGACAGGATGGACTATGACCTAGGAGGACAACTCTTCTGGAGAATGTACGATGACTTGGGAGGACAACTCTTCGGGAGTATGTACAATGGGTCACATGTGACCTAAGTGCTGTGAGCCTACACTCACCCTCCCCACTCTACAGATACAGATACAGAGTACACATAAAATAGTGCTGCAAAGGTCGTAGTAAAGAAGTCCTCAGGAGCGCATAATCCCCATATCAATATTCATCTTATTATCTATCTACTATTTAATGAACGAATATATTTTATTCATATAATGTATAAGAGCCATGTACAATACGAGGACTAATAATAATAATAAAAGAGTTGACTTCGCACCATATCTTTTAGATGAAATTTTTTCATAGTGTAGGTACCTGCCTTTTCCCGATAGTTTATTCACGTCAACAAAAAATAACGTGATCCTTCCATACCAAGGCACATTTATCTTTCATACCTAGCGCTTTATTTTTATTCCAGCTTCACTCGTATTTAATAGTATTTGCATACATATGCTACAACTGTGTTTATGCCTTCATGCATTTAATCGCAATAATGATGCATTTTAAACAAGAGCGTGCCTTAACGGCTGCAGCATACGTTGTGTGCTGGATGGATGGTAGATTACGTTAACAGTTTGGTAACTTCTGGTGATAAATTGTGTTGTTTATTCTCTCGTGTAACTACGTTATGTGCTTCGTATTATACTAACCCAGTATGCACATTTTTAAGAAAGCTTCCATAGTTTTAATGAAAATATAACTGAAATGAACATTTTTTTTCCAATTACTTATACAATCAATATACTTGGATAGGTCACCTGATATCCTTTTTTCCACTACTAGCTGTGAAGTTGACAATTATTGCTTCTTATAGCCAACTTGGAAGTTGAATTTCTCCATTAGTGGTTATTAATTTTTTTTCATTCTTAACATAGGTCAATAATGGACAAATTCAAATATTTTGAGGAATTCAGGGATAGTAGTTCAACAAAAACTTGTGCAACATAATTTTGAATACCCAGGAGATTGTCTTTAACATATTTGCTGCTTGAAATTACCTATTAAAATAAAGTTATTTGAATAAAAATGCCATCAGTATGAAATTCGCGCTCAACGAAAAATGACTAATGACATAACGGGTACGTTCATAATATATCGAAAACTGACAGTGTACTTGTCAGTCAGTAAACGCTTCTCGTAGTGCGTTTGTGATTTATTTCTAATTTTTGTCTTAAATTTGACTGGGGCTAGTAGTGGAGAAAATTGTATAAACACCATGGTGTTGAAGACATCCATAACCTTTGCACCTTATTCCGCTTAGTCAATAATAATAGTGTTCACCACCTTGGCGTATAATTATAATATACTAGCAATAAATCTCAGTATAAATAATCACTATAATGTGCTTACATATGTAATGAGTTCTGTAGAATGGAAATAAGGGGGGATCAATATTATTGAGCTGTTCACCTACAACGTCAGCAGCTGTATCTGACGCTGGAACCATATTGGAACTTCAAATTCAATCGTACTAATGACTACTTGACGTCAGTATATCGAAGGTTATTTTTAGTTATGTAGACCAGGGTAGGGGATCTCTAAAGGCATGAGGATGCTGCTACATAGGGAGGAGTCCCATCAGTACTAAAATTTCTAATTTAGTGAGAACTTTAACGCCGATAGTGGTAGCTGCAGATTCTTCCACATAATATATCAGCGCTGACATCCTAACGTGTTATCTATGACGTGTATCGTGAGTTTGTCCAGTTCTCGTTTTTGAAAACGATTTTGTTCATTTGTGTGTGTGTGTGTTGAGTATTCGTAGTTGTTTTTTATTGTTTATAGTGAAACTTTTATTTTAAGAGACAATGTCGAGAATTTATGTTTTGTGAAAGACTGTAATGTGAGAAGCACCCGGTAAGCTTTATCTTTATAAAAAAAACATGTGTCATTAAATAAAAAGTGACAGAAGTAGTTATTTTTCCATACAGCTTTGAACTTCTCAGCATTGTTGTTGAATTCCTAACATTTATTTTTCTTCGTGTTTGTAATTGAAATATGTAAAAAACGTTCCATTTATTGTATACTTTTTTAATCAATAAAATATATAAACTTGATGACTATTGCTTTATTTTTCTCACTTCAGACATTATATGGTCCAGTTTTTGACATTTCATTCAATTTTACTTGACTATTTGATTGTTATTATTGTAATATCAATCTTATGTTGAGTAACTTTAGATGAAATAAAAAAAAACGGACCATAAATGTTATTTTGCAATAAAAGTAAAATTACAGTAATTTTGAATGTGCCGCCAAAAACTGTAAAACTACAGGAATCTTCTTTTTCGGCTGTTAGCGAAGTTCACAACTATCTGATTTGTGTTAGAGGTACTGACGGGACTCTCAAGGTGGCGCCACCCGTACAAATAGAGGTCGCCACGGGTCAGTTTCCCATCTATAAATATTTTTTTATCTATGATGTAGACAACGTTCGCTCAACATACATTTTCACTTTTTTGGTTTCTTTGGACTAGTCTGCAGAAAGACGACGTTCTAGGAACGTTTAGAACCAATTTTTTTGTCCATAAATACACGCCTATTACGTATTGTTAATATTATTTGACCTAGGGACAGATGTTCAAAAATAGTTCAAATATTTGCACAATCCATTGACATATTCTAATATTTGTACGTCGATGACACAATCTGTACTAGTTGTGAAGATTTCGTTTTTTTTTTTCAACTGAATACTACTTCAAAAAAGTGATCCTTTTCCAGGTTAGGATGGTGTTAGGAGGTCAGGACTTTAGGAGAGGGTAAACATACAACACGGCTCCACCCACCACGTCAAATTTGATAGTTGAGGTGCGCATGCATCCAAGTAGCCTTTATCATTCTATTCGATGTGACTGAATGTGAGCTGATTAGCGCAGTTAGTAGGGTATTGAGCTTACAACTCAGAGGTCGTAGGTTCGAAACCCGGTTGGGTGCTTGGTTTTTTTGTTTTTTTTTAGTCTCTAATTTCTTTTTTTCTGATATTTCCATACATAGTTACACTTTGATCAACCGGGTTTGGGCCTGGGTTTTCTTGTTTTTTTTAAAGTTTTATATTTCTGATATTTACATATTTACTTCAATATTATTATGTTACTACTAAACTTGGCAAAGTCTTGAGTCATGCGCAGTTGAAAGAGCCGTGTTGTATGTTTACCCGCTCCTAGGACTTTAAGATCGTTTTCTTGACGCATAAGGCACCGTCCGCAATGCTGGCCTTGCGGTAATTGGACTATTCAGTCAATAAGCCGTTGAGACAACTTTCAAAAAACGTTGTGATTCACACAGCGTCATTTGGACGTCTAGTAATCGTCTAGCGAAAAGGACAGTCGAAAAAAGTTGCAATTAGGTATGGAAAAAAGGTTTACTTAATTTGGCCGCTATTGTTCAATTCACGGATTTATAAAAAAAACAACTAAAGCCCCTTTCAAAAGTTTTGTCTCCAGCATAGGTGGTGTTGTACACTTTTTATACTATTTTCCAATATAAATAATTTAGCCATCGAATAAATATAAAAGTAAAGACATAGTTTATCTATTTCTCCAATTTTTTTCTAAAAATTTTTGAGGACCGTTTGTTTTTTGCCCCAATATTGGCCGTGGTCTATCAGAAAATATTGAACTCCGTTGAAGATTATTGTTTTGCCTATGATGATATTGTACTGTCCACAATTTGCAAGACTCGAACTAAGACATCAGATTGTTAGTTTAAAATACTTTATCCATCTTTGGTCCAGTTTCAAGAACTTCTACATTTCTCCCAAAATAATCATACTATTAGTTGTTGGCAAAGCCACTATATCAATACTTGGTTTCCCAACGAAAATCAACGTTTGATCTGGCCAATAAAACAAAGTCAATGCCGACGTCGTAACGACACGAATTTCTAATTCCCATTCATGTGCAAATTCGGGTCGCAGCGTTGTCTGTACAAGGTTGAGTTGTCTAGCACAACGTTATATAAATACCTATCTTGTTGCAATAATCTAATACGTCCTGGGAAATTCGTGATAATTACACTGTTGATCATATTCAATCGATATTACCTACGACTATCCCATATTATTCGCGTATGGTGTTCAGAAGTATTCGTGAAATAATATATAACAATAATTAGGTATTATATAAATTTTATATCAGTTAGTGTTCGCCATCTGTTATGGGGTAGTAGTAGTTCGTGATAAAAATCAATTGGTAAAGCAGAAAATTTTCAGATTCCATCTGAGTATCATGTGCATGTTGAAAGTTCAGAAATTGGTCGGTAGATGCTGCATGCTTTGAATAACAATAGTGAATATTGATCCAAATGGGTGTTTGTAGATATCCGAGTCTTCGACAGCTGCTGCTTGTGGAAGAGAATGCATAAATATTGATTCAAATAATATTTTACAGAAAACTGCTTTGAAAAAGTATTTGTAATATATACTTATAGCAGATGGAGGTAGATGATCTATTAGGTTTTTCTTTTGGTGTTTTCAATAATATGTATACTTTGGCAAGTTTATCTGAAACCGTGAAAGGAATGCATTCGAAAACATACGACATTGCCACGTTTAACTATAAAAAAATAGAAGAACTGATTATGTAGTGATAATAATTATAAATGGGTCTTTTTATTATTAACAATATTAAAAGTATGATTGAAAGTTAATTTTATAATGTGCTTGTTTCCTTGGATTTATTCTATTAACATTATTTTCCAATTTATGAATATTAAAAGAGAACACTTTTCCAAATTTGTTATGGAATTCTTAAAGCTCTGGCAACGTAGTACGAAAACCATAATGACCACACCCTCCGATTACATAATTGGTGATTTTTATCGACCAGGTGACTTCTTATTGGCAAGCGCGTGCGTATGTTCTTCCCTCTCACTTCGTCAATTGACTGATATTGATTTATCCAGTGGTGTTCGTATTGTCAGTTACCTTTGTAATTTCAGTTTTACTTGGTAAAATAGGTACCGTACGCCATTTGTACGTTTGACAGATATACGCCATGTTTTTCCTCGCCTCTTTCCGACGCCCCGTACCTTTAGATAAACTTGCCAAACTATATATACTGTGTTATTTCCATTCATAAGATGTAACATAGGGATTCCTGTACAAAACTGTCAAACTCAACTTTTTTACCAAGTTGCGTTCATAAAAAATATCAGATTTGGAAAGTTCGTTGAAAAAAAAGTTGAAATGCACTTTTAATTTTCTTAAATTCGCTCTGGTTCAATTGATAAGCTCATTATTATGTTCAAAAAAGTAGTAGGTACACCATTCTCATAACACTTCCGAATACTGAATACACCACAGCGGTAAATCGAACCGCGATACTTCACGTTTAACTTTTAAATTTCCTGCGCTTCAGCCCGTCTGGCTATTTACTACGCGGTTGAAAGTATTCGGAAGTAGTATAAAGATTCAGCTCCATTTTTAAAACACAACTATCCATTTTTTCAATAAGCTAGAGCAAATTTGAGGAAATTAAAAGTGTATCTGTATCTGTAGAGTGGGGAGGGTGAGTGTGTAGGCTCACAGCACTTAGGCCACATGTGACCCATTGTACATCCTTCCGAGGAGTTGTCCTCCTAGGTCATTGTTCATCCTGTCCTTCTCAGGAAGGTGGACAGGTCACTAGGAGACATCTCCTGTATATTGGCAGGTGTAGGCCAAGACTCACCGAACACACACTCTCTTATTGACGATAACTCCGGACACTCGCATAAGACTTGCCTGACAGTTCCATCTTCCTGTTCACACATCCTGCATAGAGGTGTGTCCACTAGCCCCATAGTATGGAGGTGTTTTCTTAGTTGACAGTGACCAGTCAGAAATCCTACTGATAAACGTAGGTTTTTCCTGGTTATCGCCAAATATTTCTGCCGCATCAGCTTCCCAGGCTCGCCCAGAGTGATCCTGGCAAGACTGCATCCTTTGATTCCATCCCATCTCTCAAGGGATTGAGCATGGGTGTAACGTTTAGCTAGTTCCGCAATTGTCGAAGTCGTTAGGCCGTAGGTGTGACTGGGTCCTAGAATTTTCAGTCCAGCGGCTTCACTGGCTAAGGAATCAGCAATGTGATTTCCTTTACTCCTGTCGTGCCCTTCCACCTCAGGATGATATTGTTATCTGCCGAGGCGTCAGCTTAATCTTGGTGGCACTCTAGTACTAGCCTCGATATAATACGTTGTCTGTTCAAGGCTAATAGGGCTTGTCTACTATCAGTGCAGATTATTATGATTTGCCAGAAATTCCTCTTCTGGTTAGTTCTTTTGTGGCAATTGAGATACCAGCCAGCTCTGTTTGAACCACGCTGGTATTGTTTCCCATTCCCCACTTAATCTTTAGGCTCAGTGCTCTCGAGTAAACTCCACAGCCTGAGCCTTCTTTCATTTTTGAACCACACGGGGTGACAGACCCCATGTGCGTCCCACTGTCCTCCGACACTGCTCATAAGCCACATATTATGCTCTTTTTGTTCTGCTGTGTAGATGAGAGTTCCATGTTAGTTTCCTGTCGAGGGTAATACCAAGGTTGAATAGATGAGGCTTTTACTTGATGTAGATCCATAGTAAGTTATGAAATCAAACAATTTTATTTTGTTAAATCTACATTGTATTAACGCGTTTCGCTAACACAGTAGCTTTATCAAACGAATGGAGGTATAATGAGAAACTTTCTTTTCATACAGTGCCTTAATACTAAATTATACCGATATTTAACAATAAAATTATAAACTATTTACAAGGAAATGAAATGAATTTGTCTAAATATGGGATTAAAGTATTTAACAAGTTTACCTGGAACCGCATTCACAACCATCCTACAGGTATCTTTCTAGGTAAAAAGATTTAATAATGGAGAATTGTTAATATCAAGTTGGTCGTTAAGAAGATTATCTGAATATTTGTTTTTATTTATCTCTAGGGCTTCTGAAAGATTTAATTTTAAGGATTTAGTTTCTATATGCAAAATTTCAAAATTTGAATCGAAAGAGTGTTGATTTGAATAGTTGGAATCTAATTTTTGATTGTCATAACTACGTTTGTGTTCTGAAATTCTAGTTTTAAAATTCCTAAAAGTTCTACCTATATAAATTTCATCACAGTCGTCATTACCACATTTTAATTTATAAACTCCTGATTTATTTAGTTTTGAAGATTTGGATTTGTTGTTTTTAATGAATTTGGATAAATTGTTGTCGGTTTTAAAGCAAACATTCAAGTCTAAAGTTTCTAAAAATGATTTTATTTTTAAGGATGGTATTCCAAAGTGAGTTAAGCTTTTAAGTAAACAAATTTTTCGCTAAGGGGGTGTTTATGAATTATCTTTTCTATATTATCCATGGAAATTTCTGATAATAGGGGACTGAGAGGGTTGCCCATAATCAAACTCTTTTTACTGCTATAAACCTTTCCGTTGAATTGAAAATAATTTTGATTTAAACAAACTCTTAATAAATTCATAATATCAGACTGAATTATGGGATTAGTATTATTGTAAGTGAGCAAGTTATCAACAAGAGTGATAGTTTCATCAGGAGGTATACTAGGGAATAGATTTGTTACATCGAAAGATATGAATTTAGCCAAGTGAGTTAGTTTTCTATCTTGAATATTATTAATTAGTTCTGTTGAGTTTTTAATTGAAAATTGAGGTTTGAATGAACAATATTTGGAAATTAGGTATATAATAATAATAATAATAACGTTTATTCATAAATTTAACAAATACAGTGATAAAATACAAATAAAATTGAATAAACATCTAGACATCCACAGAAGTATTGTACATACTTGTATGTGGTGAATATAGGCTGGTGTGTCATAATTTGAAAAAATTACAAAAAAAAAAAATTGAAGTTAAAAAACAACAAAAATCCATTTTAACATGATTGTATTTCAGAGATACATTTCGTATATGAGTTTACTCTTTTCTGTTTTTGACTCAGCATTCTATCATTTTGTGTATTTTTGTTTTGTCTGTTTCTTTAACAAATGTTACTGGTTGGGTTTTGAAGCGTTTAAAAGAAGTTTCATCGATAATTCTCTGTGGTAGTTGCCCGAATAATTTGGGTGCTAAGTAGGAGTAACCTTTTTGACCTATTGTTTCAAGAGCTGTTGGTATACAGTATTGATTATTCGATCTTGTCGCGTATCTATGATTGCGAGTGGTAAGTTTGTATTTATTTTTATATTGATGGCATCCTATCTGAATAATGTATAGTTGCCTAACATTTAATATTTGTGTTTCAGTATAGAGTAGTGAGCTTGAATATCTTGTAGGTTTGTTGAGAATCATTCGGAGGAATCGCCTTTGAGACACTTCGAGGGCATTTAGATAGCTCCTTGAAACTCCTCCCCAGCCAATAATGCCATAATTGAGGTGTGACTCAACCAAACTGTGGTACAGTATTTTTTCACATTTAAAGCTCAAAAATTGGCTTTTTAGTTAAATATTCCATATGATGGTTCCATCGTAAGTGATTGTCAATGTAAATACCCAAGTATTTAATTATTTTTGCAGGTTTTATTGAAAAATCTTGTTGGATATTAGGATTGTATTTTGGCAGAGACGTTTCATGACTACTGAAGGGTAAATATACAGTTTTATCAAAGTTTATTGAGAGTAATCCGCTGTCGAACCAGTCTTTGAGCTTTCCAAGATCATTTTCAATATTTAGTTTGAGATTATACCAGTCATCATGTTTGTAATAAATTACAGTATCGTCCGCGAAGCTGATTATTTTCCCGATTGTTTCCTGTTCAAATAGATTATTTAGGTAAATTACGAATAGCACCGGCCCCAATACTGTTCCTTGAGGTACACCACATTTAATGTTGATCTCTTCACTCACATGATTTTTGAATTTAGTTTTTTGTGTTCTGCTTGTTAGATAGCTTTTGAATAAATTATGAGCTAGACCCCTTACACCCATATCTTCTAGTGTATCTAAAAGTATGGAGTGGTCGACAGTATCGAAGGCCTTTTTTAGATCCAAAAAAACCCCAATAGATGGAGTGCTTGAGTCCAAGGATTCGTAGATGGTTTTTGTCAAGGAATGGATTGCATCATTGGTAGAATTTTTTTCTCTAAAGTCATACTGGGATGTCGACAGCAAATTATAATTTGATAGGTATGTCGTAAGTCTTGTTTTTATAATTTTTTCAAAGACTTTGCTTATTGAAAATAGAAGTGAAATAGGCCTATAGTTTGAAATATTTTCTGTATCCCCATTTTTGAAAATTGGAGTTATGAGAGATTTCTTTAGAATCGAAGGAAATAATCCTGATTCGAAGGATTTATTTATGATATCCGTCAAAGGTTCACATATGAATTTTGCAATAATCTTTAGAGTTTCAGCTTTTATTCCATCAAGCCCGGGAGCCTGTTTGTTTTTCCAAGCTAATTATTGTATTTTCAACCTCAGTAGTTATCTATTATATTATATATTATTATCTATTATATCTATCTATTATATCTATTATATTATATATATATATATATATATCTATTAGAAATTTTGAGATTTTAAATGACGGTGCTGTGAAAAAATGTAGATTTAACAAAATAAAATTGTTTGATTTCATAACTTAATACCAAGGTATTTCACCTCTTCCGAAAAGTTTAGATGGAGGTTTCAAACTCGATAAACTTCTTTTCCTAGTGAAAAGGAACATCTCAGTTTTTCTGGGATTGATCGACAGTGAGTGTTCCTTACATCATTTTTCAATTAATTCAAGCCCATCCTGCCCTCTATCGCACAGTGTGTTCACAAATTTGCCGGTCTGCAAGATAACTATGTCATCTGCGTATGCAATTGTGTAGAATCCATTGTTGTTGATGTGATTAATCAGGGTGTCTAGGACTATGTTCCACAGAAGGGGTGATAAGACTCCTCCTTGTGGACATTCCCTAATGACCAGTCCTCTTACTGTGATGTCTTCTACATTGATACTTATTGCTCTACTAGAGAGCATCTTGAGTATCCTACTACCAGAGGTAGATTCCTGGAGTTGAGTTGCTGGGTAATTGTTGGAAAAGTTGTTTTATCAAACGCTCCCTCGATATCTATGAATATACCCAGGGTGGATTCTTTGTTGTCCAATGATCTTTCGATTTTGCCAACCACTTGGTGAAGGGCCGAATCAGTGGACCTTCCCGGAGTATATGCATGTTGATTTGGATGAAGTGGGTTGTGAACTAGCACTCCATCTTTTATATACCGCTCGCATGACCTCTCCATTTTTTTAGGAAGAACGATGTGAGACTAATTGGTTGGAGTGCTTTTGATAAGGTGTAGTCCATCCTACCTGGTTTGGGTATAAATACCACTCGTACTTCTATCCACTTACTGAGAATATACCTCAGAGCTAAAGAGGCTCCGAAAATTCCAACCAGGTGCGGCATAAGAATATCCATTTCCCATTGAAGTAGGGGTGGTCTTATTCCGTGGTCCTGGTGACTTGAAGGGGAGAAGTCCGATATGGCCCACCTTATCTTGTCCTCATCAATTACTGCACTAGCAGATTGCCAGTCGTATTGTGAGGGTGTTGTTGATACTTCCGTCCAGTTAGACGTTCCAGGAAATACAGAACCTGGGAAGTGAGTTTCCATAAGAATCTCAGCGCTCTCTTGGAGGTTGGCGGCCTTGTCGTCATTAACCCTTGTCAGGATGCCGAAACTCTTATGGTGGTCGTTTGGGAGTGCCTTCTGTAGCCTAGAAATTTGTGGGAAGTCTTCGATTGCCTCACAATAGGCTCTTCAGTCTGCAGACTTTTTTGAACTCTTTGAGGTTGGCTTTATATATTCCCCAGTCCTTTTTAGATTTTGTTCATTTTGCCTTGTTAAAGGTCGTTGTCGCTGTCTTTCTGAGGTGTTTCAGCTCATGGCACCACCAGGTATTGATCGTGCCACCCGTCTGAACCATCCTCATCGTACAGGATTCCTTAAAGTGTATTTCAACTTATTGTACAACAAACTTTCTAAATTTGTTATTATTTTTCATGAAGTTAGCTCTCGTTTAACAGCTTTGTACAGGAATCCCTATGTCGCATCTTATAAAAATAACACAGTGTTTGAAATGATTCAATCTAAATAAAGAACCTTTGAGGACCGTTGATCCTTAGATTTATTATTTATGGAAAAAAATGCTACAAACCTTTGAGGAATTGATTAATTGGAAACAATATAGGATAACAAAGTTGAATAAAATTGTCAACAGAAATCTTCTCTCTCCTTGTTGTGTCCAATTTATGACGGAAGTAACTGCGCTGGAAGGAAAAATATTCACATTCACATTACCTCATCTGTTTTATGAATGAAAAAACAGTTTTGATTCGACAGTTGTAACCCCTAACTAAAACCCTCTTGTGTCAGTTATCGTTGTAGTCATAATGTTTTAAATTGGAAAAGAATAGGAGGATATTTGAAAACTAGAAGCATATTTTCTATTTTTTTGAAGTTAATTCTCAAGTAACACAATAAGCATCTAAATAGATTTTCAATCGATGTTTTTGTCACTATTAAAGGTAATAGGCAAGTAAAACCGTTCATTAAAGCTCATTGAAGCTTCATCACGTAATCGCTGCCCAAAGGAAGTGCGCCTTCAGGTAAATTTTTTAGCTTATGAGCAATTGAACCTTGAGGCCAAAATAGCCATAATTGGCACCAAAAAAGCATTTTTGAACTTAATTTTCAGCTTTTTATTAGATATGATGGCCAATATGGCCTTCGAAAAACGTATCAAATATATTCCGCTTCATTAACTGATGGATCTGACATTTTTATTGACGAAAAAATGAATGTAATCCAAGAATTTACCTCGGCCATGTATGGTTTTGAACATTGTTACAGAGTAAATGACGCCAGTTATCAAATACTTGTTAAAGATTATTCTGTGGAAAGAGATAATGAAAATATTTGAAAATTCATTAAATTTCATTGATATTCTCCCTTATTTTTTAGTTAACCCCATAAAAAGGAATCGGGGGTGCTAAATCTGGGTGTCCGATCCACGAATTTATTGTATCCCACGACCTATCCACGTATTGGGGAAAACAGTATCAAAGTATTCCCGTATTCCCTACTGGAGTGAGCCGGGCAAACATCATGTTGATACCATAATGAAACATTTCTGGGTGCGGCATTTGCAATTTGGGGTCCTATTTCATTTTGGAGGAGATTCAAACATACGCATCAATTGAAGCTATTACTTAGGAAGAAAGGACCAATTATTTGATCACAAAATATGCTGGTCTATACGTTCACTTTGTTACGTCACAACTATTCGGTACAGAGTTTACTTGAAGGATAAAAAATGGTGCTGAATCGGGACGATAGGGACGATAAACAGTTGGACGCAAGCGGACGGCACTGGTGTTTGTTTGGAGAGCTAAGAGTCGTGGGTATATTTGATGGAGGTTAATTAAACGAGAGATCTATTAAAGGGCGCCAAAAAATTTAATTTACAGAAAAAATTTCAAAAACTGCGATATCACTGGAGAAGCGGAATAAATACACATTAAATTGCTTTTCTTAAAGCGAAGAATCACATATGGTGTCTTCAGAGGTGAGGTGTCTGTGGAGAGTAGGGATGTACTCACTGAAACGCGTTCATTATGGTAACCAGTTTAATCAACACAATATATTTTGACTGGTGTCAGTGGTCGGAACAATAAAAAACTTATGCTATAGAAACGTGAGAAATAGTAACAAATCAAGGTCCAAGGCCTTAGATGCAACTCCATACAAAAACTAAAATGTCCTGAAGTGTACTTATGTCCTGTATATAATAATTACGTACACACCTCCAAATATCATCGATATATAAGTAAAAAAAATCATCACTCAACACTACATTCGGTAATCGTTCGAGATATAGTCACAGTCTGCAGAGAACAAACTATTTTGACGATAACGTAGTTAGACACAAATATAAAACTAAAATTATATACAAACAGCAAATAATATATGTTGCTGCATGAGGCTGCAAATGAAAAAAAAACATGAATTACAATACTGGTGAAATTATTTTCGGTTTATGTTTGAAAAAAACCGGTATGAACAAAACTAAAATAATGATTTTCTCAATAAAAAAAATTATGAAAGTCACGGTAATAACTCTCCGTATAATTGAAAAAAACAGTATAAACAAACTTAAAAAACATATACTATAATCGAACTTTTGTTATTGAAGGCAACAGGACGGAAAATATTTTTTCCTACGACCACATAGGAAAGTGACATATATCGCACTGACTAGTTCTATGGAAAGTGGCCTTTATTCATACGCGTACGGAAAAAAATCTTATCCATACGTGTGCGGATAAAAAAGCTGTCAAATTGAATGTTGAAATGCTAGTCTTTTTACTCCGCAAATTAATATGTATATGTGAAATGCTTATTTCCTAAGTTGATTTGTCCATATAATAATATAATATAATCTATTTATTTCATTTAAAATTAAAAAAAAATACCGAGCCCGGACTCGTACCACCCTACTGCTTGTCAAAAATCGAGCCCACGGATGCCTAGACCGCTCGGCCATCCCACTGTTGTAGCTTATGGTTCTTGTCCAAGATACTAATAAGCGCTAAGGAAATATACACAACAGTTTATTTATTCTCCAAAATAAAATGTGTTTATATCGACATTTATTGGTCTTTCATGTTATTAAAACATAAAAATCACAATTTTCTGGGCCAATTTCAAAGGTAAGTAATCAAAACCATATAAAGTATTTACAAATACACATATGTAAAACCTCTCACATCTACATAAAAAAGCAAGATTATACATGCCTAATTTGGTAAAAGTATATCGCGTGGTCGTAGGAAAAATAGTGTACATAACTTGTGCGAAAGTGATTTTTCACACTCGTGGGATTGTCTCACTCGGCTGCGCTCGTGAGACAATACTTCAATATGTCACTTTCCGCACACGTTACGTAATATACTATTTCCTACGATCACATAGGAAGGTGACATATATCGCACTGTCTAGTTCTTTGGAAAGTGGCCTTTATTCATACGCGTACGGAAAAAAATCTTATCCGTACGTGTACGGATAAAAAAGCTGTCAAATGAATTTTTATTAAGATTGACCACTGGCAAGCTGTCAAATATATAATTTTTAATTAGATTTACCTATGTAATATCTAAATTTGAAGCGATCTATTTGAAAAGTGAAATTTTTGTCATTTTCTTGATTAAAAAAAATTTAGCGCGCGGTCGAGGATCAAAACCGCGTACTCTTCGTCAGAAGTCCGATGTTGTACCAACTAATCCAAACCACCTGTTATAATAGTAGGAAAATGTAATCATCTTGAAAGGTATTCATGATAAGTATGTATGAAATATGATGAACAATAATAATTTCACTTTCAATTTCTATAATAATTATCCAACCAATTAATAATTGTAATAACCTACCTATATTATATAGTTAAACTACTTGAATTTTTGTCACTATTGATAGTTATTGTTAATTTTCAAATCGATTATGTTGACTTTAATGGTAACATTTTGTGTATTAATATGTCAGATGTTGATTACTCATTATTTGGTGAAATTATCACGTGATCGTAGGAAAAATACTATACATTACTCGTGCGAGAGTGATTTTTCACACTCGTGTGATTGTCGCACTCGGCTCATGCCTCGTGCTACAATATTTCCCACTCGTGTGAAAAATGTCACTTTCCGCACACGTTATGTAATATACTATTTCCATACGAGAAGTGTGCACACCGAATTTCCTAATTACTATAAAAGATACTATAAAAGCGGCATAAAACATGAATGTTATTTGAAACAATGATAATGCTACCAAAAAACTAGTTATCATAATTTAATAATTCAAACGCGGTATTGTCATTACTATACGGTTCACGAAAAATGTGAGATAACTCCTCCGCAATTGGTGCAGGGAAGTTGCAGGTTGACGAAATTCAAAATATTATATTGGCAAGATACCCGTTACCGGAAGTTCTGGGCGAATCACCACAATCCTTTTCAAGTAACCAACTTAACAATGAAGATAACGCCGGAAGGCGTGGTTTTTGTCGATTCGGCGAATTAAAAGGTAAGAAAATACTTGCTACAAGTAGGTAGGTACGTAATCAATCCTCACTGTGTGATAAAAACAAATCACCAACACTCGGTATTTCGGCACGATAAATTATGGGTGAACTCAAAAGATTCAACTAATCTTCCTCATCACTTAACGTATACTTTGGCAAGTTTATCTGAAACCGTGAAAGGAATGCAGTCGAAAACATTCGACATTGCCACTTTTAACTATGACAAAACTGAGGTTCTAACTATGTAGTGATAATAATTAGAAAAGGGACTTCTCATTATTAACAATATTAAAAATATGATTAAACATTAATTTTATAATGTGCTTGCTTCCTTGGATTTATTCTATTAACATCATTTTTTCAATTTATGAGTATTTGAAGATGAACACTTTTCCAAATTTGTTATGGGCTTTTTGAAGCTCTGGCAGCGTTGTACGAAAACCATAATGACCACACCCTCCGAATTACATAATTGGTGATTTGTATCGACCAGCTGACTTCTTATTGGCAAGCGCGTGCGTGAGATCTTCCCTCTCATTTCGTCAATTGACTGATATTGATTTATCCAGTGGCGTTGTTATTGTCAGTTACATTTGTATTTTCAGTCTTACTTGGTAAAATAGGTACCGTACGCCATTTGTACGTTTGACAGATAGGCGCCATGTTTTTCCTCGCCTCTTACCGATGCCGCATAGCTTCAGATAAACTTGCCAAACCATAGACTTCACTTTCTGATCACTTATCGCTAACTCAACGCAGACTGTCCGCATACTTAACACAGACTGCCACTTCCTGACGAGATTCGGCTGGAGGTAACCTTTAGAATCCTTTTCCCCACGAACAAATATTTCAAGAACTATAAGTAATCCTCGGAAATACCCACAAAAAGATATTGCTGTCATAACTTTTATTAAGTTAAGACGCTTAACGAGACTCGGGAAAAACCTATTGTTAGATTTATAAAGTATCTATAGCCGATTTAAACTACTTTTGAAAACCGGATAATATTAGGTTTATAGCGCATGGGACCATAATCCTTTGTCGGAATACTCTTATTAATTTTTATCGGCTATCGGAATTACCGTATAAGAAACATTTTTCCCAACCTTCCAAGAAAAAATATTACGCCAGGTCCGTACTTAGATAGAGATTATTCGTGAATAATTAATTTATTTAACGGGGCAAAATATTAGAAAATAAAAACGTTACAGCTTCTCCCACATTTATCTGTATCCCAATACCTTTGATTGTTTGTTAGTTATTCCATCAAAGACTACACTCGTCAGAGAAACAGATCTATTCAAAGAAATATCTATTTCGGTTCACTTCCTCTATCATAAATGGTCTTGCTCAAAGAGTTCATGCACATGTGTTAGTATGTCAGTGAAAATTTCCATTTACCATGGGCGTGAATTGGAATTCTTAAATGAGTCTGTTTCATTTTTGTATTGATGTTTATCGGCAGTTGTCAATAAAGATGGAGACACGTATAATGAAAACAGTATCTTTCCAGCAAAAACAACATTTTCTTCATAAATACTCGAAAGCCCAAATACATTCATATTTTCTAGTATTTAATTTCTGCAATGGTTTTCAAAGAGTCGATATCAAAGCTAAGACGCTTTTCCTTTGATCAATCATGAACTGCTAGTCAGAATTACGAAGAAGAGGGTGAGTAGGGCTCCTTTTGAGAAATTACTGTATCAACAAATTATCGAATAAACGTCTTTGAGAACATACGTAGGTACCCCATTAAATGTGTATGTTATCTTTTGAATTGGATGCTTTGAAGTAGCGGTAGCAATCAGAAAAAAAATATCGAAATTGAAAGCAAAAAAATATATACAGATAGTAATGTACTGGTAATTTATAAATAAACCTTTTGGGTGGACTAATATTTTAACGTTCATTCAATTAATTTATCAAATTCACAAAAGCCAGCATAATTTATCAATCCATAATGTTATCCATTAAGACGCAATTCCATCAGAATTGGCTTGACTTTCGATCATTAAACAGACTAGATAAATAACTCGCTATACCGACTACATTGACATCACACTTTGTTCACAACCAACATATAAATCGATTCTCTCATTCCAAAAGAAGAATAACAATATACACAATTACACATCAAAGGTCACTCACTCCAATAACTTTGCCGTGCTGTGTCACAATTCAAATTTAATAAAAATATTAATTTCAGCTTTATTCATTACTCGAGGAATGAATTTCACTTGCCGTTGATATTGAATTATGAATATTGCATATTTTCCGTTAATAATATGAATTTGTATTTTTATTAAAATTAGTGGATGGCATTTATTGTATATCAACTGAAGCGATACTGGTGATTTCAGAGCTATAAAACTGTGGAACTGTTCAGAGCTTGTTGCTTATCTGTGAAACTCTTATACTTTATTTTTTGGCTGTCTGAGAAGATTTTTATCGTTTTCTGTGTGAGATTGGTTTGCTCCAATCTTTTCACACACAAAACAATGGCATACATTTCCGCCTGAAATACATTCAATGAATTTTTGCTCCATATCCGCGCCCGTACACACCTGCACCACACCAGAGCGTGAGGTATTGAGCCCTCTGTGTACCAGTAGCTTAGCGCAGGACCCATTCATCTCTATTTGGAATTGGGACGGTATAAGACAGGTCGTAGTTTACTGCTGGAGGCATTGTCAGAGGTTATTTCCAGTATACTGTGACTTTCAGTGTCCACTAGCATTCTGCTTCGCTCTGTATAAGCCTGTTTTGTGCATTTAGAAATATGCGCAGCTCTGTATGTATTCCATATAGGCTTCATTTCCAAAAATATATGAAGAGGAGGTAGGTCCAGAAATATTTCCGTGACTGCTGACGGTGTGGTACTGATGGCACCACTAATTACCAGACAAGCCGGTCTCTGTAAACCAGAGAGCTTTGCTTGGGCCGTTCAATGTTAAGCAATAGCAATAAATATCAAGTGGTGCGATTGGTCCCACTTCCGTATGAGAACTTGATTCTAGTCTAAAGGATTGAGGCCTCTTAGTAATCCCATTAGGTAGTCGTTCTGGGGCTAGGTATGTAACCAAAACAGGCTGACCAACGAAATACTAAATCTGTTTGTTGTGGGGTGTTGGGAAAATTTAACCAAAAATTAACATATTATACATGATAGTTTGTTGGTATGATTGCCAATACTTGGAAGACTGGTAAGATATGAGAAACAGTCATAACAGGTGATGGGAAGGAGGAACAATACCAGGACTATCATTTAAGTTTTAATAATAACGCTGAATTTCTTACCATCTGTCAACAAAAGATAAATTGATACTGAATGGAATTTTTCTCTATAAAATCAATACAATCTCCAGGAATGGAACATTATTGTTTTCAACTATTCCATCTCTTTCTCCAACGACTATATGATTATTTGCTAGGAAATGTTCCCAGAAAATGTATTGTAATTTCAATTAGCACAGCGAAGATCGCTGATACATTCTTTCTCATTACTACCAATATACGAACTATTTTATTGATCCACCTGCGAATGTGGAAATTTTCCGGGTACTGGTCTTTCTCAGATAGATAGGAATCATAAAAGATAACTAATCATTCACAGCAATTAATTCTCTTGCATAATAGTTATTTACGTAACTAGTGGGATATGGACATTATTAACGCACGCTTGTGAAGTTTGTACGACGAGGCCGTAGGCCAAGGCGTTAATAATTCCTATCCCACGTATTACGTACAAAATTTTAACTACAACTGTTTATTACTTATTAGTATTATTAACAGTACATCATGAAATTTCATTTTAAAAAACTTCAAAGTATTGTTATTAATATTGACTGCAAACATGAGGTACTGTAGATCATATTTTGAGACCATAGCAGCAAAGGCAAACAAAGCTGTGGAAATAAAATAAATTAGTTATGTCATCAAATTGTCAAAGTTGAATAAAGAAAAATCTTTAAAAATAAGTTCAAGCAAAGTCAATCTCCGTTCGGATATTTAAAATGCAACTTCTTGTGTTATTGTAAATATTCAATTCTGGTATTACTATTTTTCTTGATTCTTATTACCGCACTAGTGCGGTAAAGTATTCAAAAACGCACTAGTGCGAGGAAGTATTCAAAAACGCACAAGCATAAGTCATTATGACATCGAAAATAGTGTCAAATCGTACCCGGTACATGACAGTTGTAGATACAGGAATATAACTGGATGCATTCAAGTATTTATGTTATAAATTGAGAGATATGCAATTTATATTAGATATCAAATAAATTTAAAGACAGATTACGGGAAAATTTATGATAGTGTCACGTTTGTGTTTTGTGACGACTTCTACTTATCTACTCAGTTAGAGGAAAAACTGTTTGAGTGGAACCGACGAATGATAATACCTATACCTACCTGATATAAATGAATAGTAGTTTTTGTTGGAGAATAGTGAAAGTTTAAATCATCCGTGACTATAAGAAAAAAAGCAACTCCCTTAGTGAAAGTGGTTACACACTGAGGAAATGGGAAATGGCATAACTAGGGCGGAAAGTGAAATTTTTCACACCAGTGAGGAATATTTTATCACGAGACATGAGTCGAGTGTGACAATCGCACGAGTGTGGAAAATCACTTTTGCACGAATTATGTACGATATTTTTCCCACGACCCTGTGATAATTTGAACAAATATTTTGTAATCAACATCTGATCAAAAAGTAACCATAACCAATATTGGTAACAAAAATTCAAGTGGGTATGGAAATGATTCAATCGCGCTATATTTTCAAAATATTCATCTAGATGAACTATATAAACTTGTAACAGAAACCCGAAACACAGAGCTATTGAATGTTTCATTTCACCTCAAAATAAATAATGGATATTCTAAGTATATAGGTAATTAATTTGAAGGTCTAGTCACCTCAAATAGTTCTCAAGCCCCGTTCCAGCATAAGTTATTCATACTCCATTCGCACCAGTCGCCAACACCAGACCAGATACACATTCCACTCCGAAGCTGAGTCTGCAATAACGCCCAAACGAACAAAAGCAGCTTACCAGCCTTCACCGTGTAGTGATTAAATCCGATCTTGTGCGAAGTACAAAAAAAAGCCGACACAATCAATAAAATCCTTCAATTGAAGTTAACACACTTAGCTAGTGTAGGGTAATTGTTATACTTAGCATAATAATAATGCCAGAAACATCTAAAAGTCTTCAGAAAAATGGAAAGTTATATAAGTTTATTCATGGTTAGCAAGAATGTCTCTATTAAACCAGTTTAATTCGCCAGTTTATCTCAGTGCAGTTACAACTAATCATGATAAATCCTCAGAGAAAGAAATGTTTAAAATTTTGCAGATAGCACGTCTTTTGAATAGAAACAAGACTTATTCTCGACTACAAACCTCCAGCAATTCTGTACAAAAGTTTGCACTTAAGAAAGAAGTAGGTGTCGCCCCAGTGATAATTTCAGTTGAAGTTACTTTTTGATTGATTGCATTTTAATAACTTTGGACTTTTCTTAAAAAGAGAGAAAAAATACAGAAGAAAAACTTTGGTGGACGACATGAGTAATATAAAACCAACAGGTCAGAAAATGGAGGAAATCATGAAATAAGATCAAATGTTTGTTGTTTAATTTATATCGCCTAATTTTCCTGACAGCTTAGTAATTGATATCAACAAATTAAGCTGCATAATACATTTAAGTAGATAAGATTAGATTACCACAAGCTACGTAGTATTTCCTGTCCTCAAATAACTTTATTGTTCAGTTTTTTCTCCTTATGTTGATAATATTTTATAACCCTTGCATAAGTATGCTATTATCTATCTCAACATTTAAATTGAAATGAATAAATGACTTAACAAAACTCATTGTTCCATTAAGTGTTTAAAAAATATTCAAAAATCATTACACTTACTAAATTTCTCACCTAAATCAGACTTACACATTCAGGCATACAGTTTAAAATTATACATATGGAACTATGTTTATATAAAATTGGATGAAATCTACTTATCGATGGTGTGGTGGTGTGGTTCGTGAAAAAAGAAAGATATTTTCAATTTAATAGCCATGTTCAAAGCATTTAAATAATACAATATTTCAACGGCTGTCTCTGGTTCAACGTTATATTGGAGTTATAATTCTAATCTCAGTAAGTGGAATTTTATAGTTGAAATGTACAAAAACTTCAAAATTAATAACCAACAATAGTATATTTCCACACTAGTGCGGAAAGTTCCACTTCTCCGCACGCAATTCAGTACTCAATCGTGGAATACATTCAACGAATGTCCAACTAATTATCCTGCTGCTAGCGACATAAACGAACCTTCGTGAATAATAGCCATCATTATGAGCTTGTTGAATAATATACCATCATTGTGTAATATTTAAAACGTTTAATACCATTTGTCGGGAAATTAAACCCTAATTTATGGAAGATGTGTTTCGTATTTTATTGAAACTCATCGCCTAACAGGGTTGAAAAGAGGTAGAAAAATATGCTACTGGTCAGAATTACGTTTTATTTTGACACGTTTGAAAATTCAATACGATTTCATTCAAAGAACGTTGAATTAATTCGAAAGCTTGTTGCAATATCGTGAAAAACTAATTAAAAGTCCTATTAGAATCATGTTGGACTTCTACGCAGACGAAGTCGAGGGTTTGCTAGCCATCAATAGTACTAATGAGGTAAAAATAACCTCTTAGCAGCAAATAACACGATTGAAACTCTATCAGCACGAAGATTCTTATCTTTAAATTGTATTCTACAACCCAATAAAGTTCTAAGCGTGGAATACTTACGATCTGGATACTATTTGATATCAAACAATTGTGTGAATTGAAACTTTGATATTGGCTTCTAGTAACTCAAAAATGGAAAAATGAAGTAATATTACGTTTAGATTCACAAATATTTGTAGATTGATATCCGAGTGCAGCGCAGCGTATTGAAATTTCACCCTCAGAAAGTTTGTTCCAAACAATGTGTCGAATTCAATTCTTTCCCAACTTAAGATTTTAATAAAATTCTTTCGAAAGCTGAATGTAGGCTAAGTTTCACGTTACATTCAATATAGTATATTACTTTGAAGGTGGGTGGAAGTTGAATTAATTTTAAGGCAATTCAATAAAGGGAAGTCCAAAATAATTTTAAAAGTTTATATGAAAATCGGTTCTAAAGCCGTCCTAAGGTACACAATCTTTTGTCTGCTATTAGGTGATGGAAAAAGTTGATATCGGTGGAATTTTATACAATAATAGGAATCTACTGGTTCTGAAAAGATTTCAAAAAAACATCTTTTTGATACGCCGAAAGAATAAGCATAGAAAACCAGACCCAAAGCAAGGCAGGATTTGACATATAGACCAGTAGCCCATGACACATGTAGGCTTTCTTATTGAAAGTAAAATAAGGCTATTGCCTCATATATACAGATGGCTCGAAAATGAAGGAAGGCTCAGGATGTGGAGTCTACTCCAGAGCACGAAGCCTAAGGATTAAGTGGGGAATGGGAAACAATACCAGCGTGGTTCAAACAGAACTGGCTGATATATCAATTGCCACAAAAGAACTAACCAGAAAATGGATATCTGGCAAAAACCATAACAGTCTGCACTGATAGTAGACTAGCCCTATTAGCCTTGAACAGACAACGCGCTATATTGGGGATAGTACTAGATTTCCACCAAGTTTTAGCTAACGCCTCGGCAGATAACAATATTATCCTGAGGTGGGTTAAAGGGCACGACATGAGTAAAGGTAATCGTATTGCCGATTGTTTAACCAGGGCAGCGGCTATACTGAAAATTTCAGGGCCCAGTGACACCTACGACCTAACGACTTCGACAATTGTGGAACTAGCCAAACGTTGAACCCTTAAGAGATGGGATGGAATCAAATGATCACCCTGGGCGGCCCTGGGAAGCTGGCACCGAAGAAATATTTGGCGATGACCAGGAAAAACCCATGTTTAACAGTAGGGTTTCTGACTGGCCAATGTCAACTGAGGAAACACCTCCATACTATGGGGCTAGTCGACACACCTCTATGCAGGATGTGTGAACAGGAAGATGGAACTGTCAGGCATGTCTTATGCAAGTGTCTGGAGTTATCATCAATAAAAGTGTGTGTTTGGTGAGTCTTGGCCTACACCTGCCGATATAAAGGAGTTGTCTCCTAGTGACCTGTCCACCTTCCTGGGAAGGACAGAATGGTCGATGACCTAGGAGGACAACTCCTCAGGAGGATGTACAATGGGTCACCTGTGGCCTTAGTGCTGTGAACCAACACCCACCCCTCCTACTCTACAGATACAGAAGGCTATTGCCGAAGACACAAACTTGCTAATCGGTGCTACAGAGGAAATTGAAAATCCTATTTGGAAATTTATCAACAAATGAAGTATCGCCGTAAAATGTATTCCACTAATGTTTTCATATATATTTCATATTCAGTTTTCATATTCTGAGATAGCAAAATATTACATTAGTGAATTGTTTTTTTTCCACCTTTTTATTCACTTTTCACCCTCGCTTATCAACCCTCAGTATCACTTGGATTTGTATGCCCTATTTTTATTAGTGAAAATCGGTTTCTGGAAGCGAATAGATTTTTTCAGATAAACAGCGCATTGACTGCAAAAAAAAGTATTGCATTAGTTTCCAGTTCAGCAAATGCGGTCGTATTTCTGATACTACCGATGAACCAACGACAGTTAATTACAGGTGCCCTATACAACGTGCACTCACCTTCAAAGAGCTGGCAACAAGCTACGGGAAATTACTCCCCCAGGATACACAAGCATTTCGCATCACTGACATTCAGATACATCACGTACCCCTGTAACTGAATCGTAACTGGGAGTTACTTTTAACTTTCTGTTAAATGGTCTTAGTTGGGCTGACATGGAACCGCACAACGAATGAAACTGAGTTTTGGCTGGACACTTTGATTTCCAAGGTGGCGACGCCGAGTTATGGTCTTAGAAAGTTTTGCAGAAGTTACTTTAGTTATTGTGCATAGGTCATGGTAAAGTTGGTGAACTGGTAGTGTTCGTAGGATGTAATATTCCCAAAATTTTCTTGATAAATAAACATTTCTAAAATATTTGTGCAAGGCTCCAGAATATACTATAACGTTTCTCACTATTAATAGCATTCTGGTTTGATATAAGTAATTAACGCGTTTTGCTAACACAGCAGCATTGTCAAACATATGAGTATAACGAAAACTTTTTCCGTAAAGTAGTGGAATGATTATAATTATAATTTTTATTATCTATTGGTAACGCGCTTTATTAAATAAGACAATATTATAGGAGACTGTTATGATACTCATCTTAAATAATACCTATCATATGGCCAAAGCCCATTCCAATTTTTGTTGGAAACTTAAGATATACATGGTGAAATATACAAATTGTGGTTGGCTTAGTTTTCATTTTATCCTATAACTGGGTATCATCATTTATAAAACAAATTATAAAGAGCTCTATTTCAAACTTAAGGCAGATATACTCGAGGTGACCGAAACAATTTGCAGAACGTGTGGTGTCCTGTTACATAAGAACCGTTTCGCCATATATCATAATCAAATATTTATGTTTTTTGGAATAAATGTATGACTAATGGTACACAGGAAGAGTTCCATTTGCAAGGTTTATAAAATGAATATACAGAAGTGATAAAAACATTCTACGAAAATAAATATATAAAAAGTTCAAGATCAATAGTAGATTTTTTGGTCCCTCCAACAGATCCACCTCAAGACATTCTTCAAACTGTGGAAGATGAAGGTAAATGTACTAGTCCTTGACATATTACGACAATTGTCCAACTTTAAATTGATTCAAAATATCAATAATAGATATGAATAGTATTTTTTTCGGACCAATGTATCGCTTAATTATTATTCATACATAGGAGATAAAATATTAAAAGCTATGTAAACCATGTTAATTACGACAATATGACAAATTACTGCAGTGTATTAGTAATTGACATAAATGAAAATAGTCGAAACTAGTGTTTGACCTAAAAAAGTTCTTGTGAATGACCGATCTGTAAAATAAATATACTCAAGATCTACCTACACTTATTGTTTTGTAAGCTGTTAAATGCGTATTCACAACAAGTAAATATTGAAGAAAGAATTTAAAAAACACATCACTTGAAACAAAAGTTTAATTTCTTGATAATAACTAGGCAATAAAACAAACAAAAACTAACAAATTTGAATAAAAGAAATTGAAGTAGCTAATTAACAAATATTTTTAACTAAAAAAATTCCTCTATCTCTGGAACGTGGAGTATGCCTCTTTTATTGACAGCCTCCGGCTTTTGAATTATTTCAAAGACATCTTCTTCGGAGTACCATAAATTATCCTCCTGCATTGTCCTTTTTTGTCATAACTTCCACAAAATATTCCCGTTTTCCGTATTTTTCCTTTTTTTGTAGCATAATACCTGGATATACCGAGTCTTCATAACGGACAAATAATAAAAGAATTTTTGGTTTTATTCAGTCGAGTATTGGATACAGAGCTAGAATTTCGAATCTTGTTGATTTTGTTTTCTTCTTTATATTTGTTGTTATCGTTGATCTTCAACACTGTGTTACGTCTTTTTTCTTCATTACGTCTCTTTTCTTCTATCTTCTCCTCTCTCTTCAATTCCCTTTCTAATTTTGTTTTTTCTTTACATTTCTTATCATATTCCTTATTTCTCTCATATTTCTGATATTCCTCAGATGAGATTACTACAGGAAACTTCTCTCTTTTATTTTTGGTTGGTTTTTCTTCCACTACTTTTTTCAGTGGGCCAAAACAAGTATTTCGGCAAATTCTCATTTGCTGGTCTTTCGTCAAATTTATTGGGTGTTGATTGTAATATAATAATATCAATTTCACTTGAAACAGGTATTGCATTTGAATCGTCTTCAGGAATTTCTTCTGAAATAATTTGGATGGAATCAAAATTATTTGTTTTAACTTCAGTTTTCTTTTGCACAGCTGCGACAAAGTGAGTTGGACTTTTTGTTACTTCTTTATCAGCATTATGATCTTCATCACCATCGGCGGTATGATGAACTTGAGCTATTTCCACAATAATATTTCCTTCATGTGAGTCTTTTCCTGTTGTCTGGATAATAGGTGCACTTATATTTACATTTTTGGTATTTGCAGGTACATTAATTACAATTGGTTGAGTATCACCATGTTCATTGAACTTAGTCATGACATCTATATCAGTCTCATCGATATTAATAATTAAACTATCTTCTTCTAACAGGTCGAAATTGGTAACTTCTAATGCAGACGCTAGTAGAGAATCACTTAAAGTAACCATTTCCTTATATCCATATGCATCAATTATTTCTTCTTGCGGTTGTACGACTAAATTGTTAGATTCTCGTGAAGTAACTGTTCCGTCATTTCCGTTTGGGGGCAAGGATAAATTATTGTCTTCTGGGGTAATTTGTTTCATCTCCTGCCAAAATTCAAATAAGCTCTTATCTTCGATATTTCCTTCCCAAGTAGCGCTACTTTCTTTAAATTGTGGAATTTTCTCCCTACCAATTTTATTCTCAAAAAATAATTCAAATCGCTCACCAACTTCTTTTCTTTTCGGCTTTGAAACATCTGTTTTAAATTTTTTTTGAAATTTTATGTTATCGGCATTGTTCAGTAGCCAGGGATGAAATTGATTTGCAATGTATTCATAAAAACACTCAGCTGTCATCCAGCCACTATCCGTTCTACTCATCGCCCAATCTTTCTGGAAAGTATTCACAACTTTTGTGGGTACTCTTTTATAGCTATAAACTACCATAGATTGAGGTAGCTGTCCTGCTGCATTGCATACAATTAAACTAGTAAGACACTCCTTCTCGTCGTTATTTATAAAATTATAGACTGCCGTCTCGTCGCAATTGAATACGCGATTGGGGAAATCTAGAACATTAGATGGCCATTAGTTTTCAGGTACTGGGTAGTTTCTTCAAACCATATTCTTATCTTTGTTTCTGTTACCGAAGCTCGAGCCTTGGTTAGGTTTTGAGAAATACGAAGAGATACTTCGGGGTGTCGGTTTGGAAAGAGTTGGTACCAAGTTCAACCAGGCCTATTATTTACGAAGGGATTTTCCCTTTTCATATTTTTCATCAGAAGCTAGACGCAGTCCAGTAAATAATCTTTCGTTGCTGGGAAGCCTCGATTTTATATATGAAACAACCATTCTACTAACAGCTTCTCTTCTGTATGGGACAATATAGACGATGGTCCCATTTTTCTCTCTAAAGGAGTTATACCTTTGTGTTTGTACATCAATGTCGTTTCAGAGATATTATACATTTTACTGGCTTTATAATACGACATACCATTGGCAACAGCTAACAGTGCATCTCGCAAATCTTCTTCAGAATACTGAAACTTTTTTTTGATGGCATTCTGAAAAAAATATACTTAGTCAAGTGAGTACTTGAGTATGAATCAAATTATCAAATTGTAATGCAAATGAATATATCCTCTTGATCTTTTATCATATCCATCTAATAATTGTCCGGTAGTGTTTGACACACCTAGTTAACAACTCGACACATTTGATCGTAAATATTTATTGGCGGTCAAACATTAAAATTAAAAAAACATCCATATTTTGTAAATTAAAACAATGGAACAAAATATTATTCAACGTTATTAATCTAATATTTTCAACATTCAA
>CAJUYG010002335.1:0-34086 GCA_910591675.1 Galerucella calmariensis | reverse complement strand
ATCCAGAACAAAAGACGTGGCAAGTTGAGCAAGGGTATCGTTTTGCTGCATGACAATGCCCGTCTACATGTGGCTAATCGGACCAAAGATCTTATCAAATCTGTTCAATGGGAAACTCTAGATACTCTCCATACAGCCCTGATCTGGCACCCAGCGACTACCATTTGTTCCTGCACTTGAAGAAACAGGGCGGTCAGCGTATACGATAACGAAGTCAAAACATTTGTGATACAGTGGTTAACAAGTCAGGCGGCAGAATTTATGTAGAAAAGTAGATTAAGGTACAGGCTTTCATGTAAAAATAAAATTATTGCGATATCTTTGCACGTCTTTTTTTAATTCCAAAACGGTACTTGAAAACATGCCTCGTATTAACCGGATGCAGCAGTTTTGAATTTTTTGAATTTTATTCATATATTGCACACTTAAGTATGGACCATATAGAATGTCAGCATAATTGAATAATGGTAAAATTAATAAATAACACAATGTCTTTTTTATTTGAAAGGGTGAAAAATGTCGGACACCATAAATTGCTTCTAATGCTATGCTTTCTGGATTATACTATTAATATACTTTTCAAATTTTAGATCGTCGTCAATTATTACACCTAAGTTTTAAGCCTCTTTGACCATCATTAAATTCTCAATATTTATTTTCACATCAATATTATCGCGAATTTTCTGGCGATTAGATTTAGACGCAAATAAAAGTATTCTCAACTTATCAGTTGATATTGAGTAGATGATCCTCAGCCGCAGCCACAAAGGCATCCAGGTCATGGTAAATGTATTAACTACACCTGAAATTAAAATCAGTAGTCTTACATTATATTTAATAATCAATTGGAATTATATTTTGGCAGAATGGTAACCTAAATTATAATCGAATGTCACTGTCAAGATTTTTTATGCTATGGGAAGACAGAACGGTCAGACAGAAATCAGAAATGGTTGTTAAGGAAATAAGGAATGCTGCGTTGTGATTGGAGGAGTATAATTGAATTTTAAAACAAAAAGTATTTTTTCGTGAGATACCGTTGATGTGAAGTCGGTTACAGAGCGGCTATACCCCCACCAAATAAATTTCAAAGGTTGTTATCGTTCATGATCTCTCGTGAAAATCAACCGGTTAACCGGATAACCGGATAGAATTAACTTCACAACAATAATAAATAAATATAACCTCCATAAGAAGTGACGAGTTACAAAGTTTCTCATGGTTTCATTGATCCTATTGTTCGAAAAATGTTTTTTTAGTTTAAACTATAATTGACGATTTTTTTGGTACTAGCCTTCTCGTAGTTATGTCATCACAAGTAACGTTGCATAGTTCAGTTAGGCTACGAGATATATATTGTTCTATGGCTACGAGTTTCGGATGAATATTTTCACCCTAGGGTCAATTATATGGATTGATTAAGCAAATATAATGAAACGGTGTTTTTTCAGCTTTTTAGAATGTAAATAAACACTTTTTCGCAGTTACTAGCTCCATGGATATTATACATAAAATAATGAGTCTTTAAGCGTTTTCGATTATTTACTTTTGGCTGCTAGTAGCAGCTCGTAGTGACTGAATTATGTTCGTTTATTACCGGGCGTGACGCCTAGTCTTACGTTCCCCTTGCCCCTTAAGCACATACACGGACATTAAATATTTGACGTTTGTCTGGTTTGACGTTTATTTAAAGGTTAAGATCTTAGATTAGGAAAGCATATGGATACCGCACTTCGCCTTATTTGACACTTGCGATCTGTCACACACTTTTGCTGGACGCCATTTTATATGTGGCAGACAAAGCGAAAACGGCGTGTGTTTCTTTCGTGAATTTTTAAGTGAAAATTATTAAGATTGTGATTTATTTTTGAGCTGAAAAATGGTGAATTGTTGTGCTTACGGATGCCGAAGTCGAAGCGAGAAAAAGGAGATTGGAATTTCATTTCACAGGCAAACAAATAATTATATATATCGCTGCTTTCCGACAATACTGACACAACTCGAAATTTCTCGATTTTTGGATTATTTCATCAATGGCCCTAAAATAGACGTAAAAATTTCCTGTAAAATTGGTACAAATGAATTTCAAACAGTTCCCGTCAGATGGCAGCCTAACAATTTGGCACTTCTCTATTTTGGCAAGACTGTTTTATGCAAGAGTGGCGCAAATAAGTTGTGCCTTGGCTTTTGGAGAGAGTAGGTCGTGCTTCTCCGGGAAAGACTGACACATCTTCGGAAGAAAGGCATCTATTATTAACTTTAGGTATTCTGTTCCTGCAACACCGACACAAACCGAAAAGTGCTCTTATAGTGGTAGAAAGTATTCCTGTAAAAACGTACCATTTGGAGTTGTGCCACTCTTCATCAAAAAAGTAAGTAAGTACTTTGTATATTCGTATTTGAAGCAATAGGGAACTATTTTGTAATGGAACGGTTTTGCATGGAAATTGAACAATATTTCCTAAAACGGTGTGTTTGGTTTCGATCTTTTTTTTCAGATGTGCCGTTTTTGATTTAAAAAAATTATTTTATATTAATTTAACAGTGAATAATATGGGAAATATGACATATTTTAAGAGTTCTTTATTTAGGATGGCAGATAATAACAACGCAAGAGCATCCCTTATACTAAGGCTATCTAACGAATTTAGAAGTGCACAATGTGGATGAGCCCTTATGGACAATACGTCGATACTTGAGTGATTTGAATAGCACTGAGCCACCTACAGGAGATGCCACATTTGACGTAAGAGAGGAAGATTAGAGGAGTAGTGAAAATATGATTTTTTTAAATGTTTATTTACAAGACCTTGATGTTTTTTGTTTTGCCTAGAAGTTTCCGGTATTGATGACAATATTGATGAAGAAAGTGCAGACATAAATGGCCGTGAGATTTCGCAATGCAGACGAAGATATTTCTCCGTCCAAAAGCTCTGGGCAAAATTCTTACGAAGATGAAGACTACCAGCGTGCTCAATTTTTTACCAGAAGATCTACTTGCAATTTTGACAAAGTGGTTTTTAAAAAAGAATACAGCAAAAAGTGGGCATTACCGAAACCAAAAAGTCAGGAATATTGGGTCTAATCGCTAAAAATATCGTGCCTCGTTTTTACTCAGATTTTTATAACTCACTATGAATACCTCTTTCAATTTTAAGCTTTAATTTTAGAATGATGTAACGATGTACCTACCTCAAAACTGGGCTGTTTCTAACTTTTGAATAATTTCATAATATATTTCGTTATTTTGATTTAAATTTCTTCAAGAAGATGTGTTTTTGCGTTTATGTTTCAAAAAATTTAGTAAATTCCGAATAATTTTGCTTTTTCATTTTCATGCAAGAACGACCCTTTTTGTTATATTTTAATACCTATCACAAGCAGAAAAAATTTTTTGGGATATTTAAATGTGTAAGCCTTTCATTGTTCACTGGAAAATTATAGTTCATCAGTTTATTGAAAAATTAAATAGATATGGATGAACCGAAATTACAAAAAACTTTCTAACGCTTGTTCTGTGAAAACGTTAATTTTGAGTTGTGCCAATATAGCTGGAAAGCAGCGATATGTACAATGGACTATGTAGTTTTGTTTCTTTTAAATGACGAAAGAGTTATCTCTGACAAATGATTTTTAAGTATGTAATTATTCAGTCTTTAATTCAACTAATACTAGTATTTGGATGACGAGTTTCAATAATGTTCATTAAAGATTTGCATATATAACGTATATTCTATGTTCAAAACGACCATTATAGCAGTGGCGTGGGCAACCAATTTTTAAATTTCTCAAGATTAAATCTAGGTGCTCATTTCTATAATAGATTAATTTATTGATTTCCCTCCTTTGATACCAACCCATTATGTGCCTTTAACAAGCATTCACTCATTCTCAAAACAAATTGGTATTATTACATTGGAAAAATTGTATTACGAACATTATGTTACGCCGCTGACCCCATCCGCGATGTGGCAGGCGGTAACAGTTTTACGACTCTGGTTACGCGTCCACTCTCTTTCCTTGTCTAAGGTTAAGATTGTGCCGATTACGATTTAATACGATTTAAACCTCACTAAAAATATCTAAATATGCAAAATTTTATCATCAAAAACATTATAATTGAAAACTATTCTCCTAACAACACAGGAAATTCATTGGCACTGGCACATGTCAGGTGGTTTTGAGGATCCTAAAAAATCGTGTTCGATTTGCTCAAAAGTCGTGACGACTGAGGCGTCACGCACAAGTGCTTGAAGCCCAAATAAACGAAAGCAACATTTGATATTATACTGAAGTTTCAATCAAATTTCTCATTTTCAAATGTCACTCCTGTCAATTAAATTTCTATAACCGCCAGTAACCATACTCCTAGGTGCGGGAACTGAAAGAGATCCCGTTTTATAACTTATTGCGTCACAAATTACGTCATTAACATACTCTCCTATTACCGTTCTATCGCAAAAATGCAGTGGGAACTGAATAACAGTTCCCGTTATATTAACGGGATTAACGCGAAAAAATACCTTTTTGCGCGATCGATCTTTTTTGTTTATTTACAGCATCGGTTGTCAGGATGGTAGGTTGTGTTTACTGGTTTCTAAGTCTAACACGTCGGTAAGTGAATCACTTACCGTTCAGACGTCGTTAAGTAAATTACTTACCGACGTCTTAGCCCTACATACATTTAAGTGGTCCTAAATAATATATTACTTTATTCATTACACGAAAGGAACAAAAAAAATAAGATCTATATTTTTTTAATGAACAGAAACGAACAGAACAATATAAAAAGAACCTAATAAATAGCATGAAAACAATTTCACCAAATTGCAAATTATATTTTAAACTGATCGAGAAGTATAAACGTCACTTTTGACATTTCGCTCATTTCGAAGAAATTTGAATTATATTTTGAACTGATCAAGAAGTATAAATGTCACTTTTGACATTTAGTTCATCCCGAAGAAATTTAAATTATTTTATTCGAAGTTTATTTCAATACGATCTCGCAAAAAATTGTATAAGCATTTCGAACGTTGAGGGTGATACCGGTCTCCATCAAAATTGGAAAACATTGCTGTCGACCGGTAAACAACCCTTACCGTTCTTGATACTTAATATACTATTAATAGTATATCAACTATTAAGAACGGTAAGGGTTGTTTACCGGTCGACAGCAATTTTGCTGGAGACCGGTATTAGAATACCCTTAAAGTCCGAGATGCTTATACCATTTTTTGCGCGACCGTATCGAAATAAATTTCGAATGAAATAATTCAAATTTTTTCGAAATTAACGAAATGTCAGAAGTGACATTTATACTTCTCGATCAGTTTAAAATTTGCATTTTGGTGAAATTGTTTTTATGCTATTTATTACTTTTTATATTATTGTTCTGTTCGGTTCTGTTCATTGAAAAAATATAAATCTTCTTATTTTTTTTTTGTTCCTTTTGTGTAATGAATGAAGAAATATATTATTTAGGACCATTTAACTGAATGTAGGGCTGAGACGTCGGTAAGTAAGTCACTTACCGACGTGTGTAAACACAACCTACCGTCCTGACAACCGATGCTGTAAATAAACAAAAAATATCAATTGTGCAAAAAATTTGTTTATACAAATTATGTTATAGGAAAGATTTATTGAACATTTGTTATGAGTTTACATGAATACAAATGGAAATATTGATTGTGGAAATTTGTATATTAGATATTAAAGAGGTACTCATATTTTCAAGGATTTTAAATGAAAAGGGCAATTCGAAGGGTTGAAGGAGTGAAGTTACTGGTGATATACAGGGTAGAAAGAATTACAATGGTGAAATAACACATATATTATAGACAATAATAGACATTAAACAAGAAAATTATGAAATTTTGCAATTATGAAAAAAGATCGAGTGCTTTGGAAATATGACATAGCAACGGAGTTTTTCGATTTGAAAAACAGGAGAGTAGAGGCTGATTTGAGATGATAAGTTGAAAAGTATTGATGTAACGTTATAGTTATATATATATATATATAGTTAGAAAGTTTCAAAAAAGACCGAGAAGGGTTTATTAAAATACCGAGGAATAATATAAAAGTAAAAACATACCTGTTAAACTATAAAGAAGATGGTCCAGTGTTCCATTAGAATCAGAATTCTCAATTTTCCTGTTTAATCCCGTCTACATTATCAAATTTGCAAATCCTCGTCCAACCAGTTCAACAAATTAATATAGAAAGAGTCATATCCATTGGTACCAATAAAAACTTAGAGAAAAAGCATATGCATTCTGAATATATCTAAAAAATTCCTTATTCAAGAGATCACCTTGAATTTAAAATTTTTTTTCATCGAATTATAGGTTAAGTAACTGTATATGTGTGATAGGCATGTCCACGTGACGTCACAAACTATTTTGACAAGAGTCTGGTGGTAAAACAATAAACAAAGCGTTCAGAACACGTGGTACCTATTAGTGAGGTTATGTTGATTTATAATGATAGATCGTGTTTGAGTTCAGTTGGTTTTGCTTCAGTGTACCTACTTTTGAAGTTATGTGATGCCTTTTGGCCGAAATATTATTTATTAATTATTTAAATTATCATTATGGTATTATTATGATTAAAGACATAAATTCCCTTGAAGCTAACGTCGATATAGCATGAATCGTTTACATATATAAAAACAGAAAGGTCTCATGTAGGATGTCAAGTTCAGAGTCCGAAGTAAATGTAAACAGAAATTGTTTATGTTTACGAAACGGTGAACTTGACTCGTCGTATAAATATATTAAACGAAAGTACTTTAACATTCATTCGATTCGATTCATTCATTCTAAATTATTCTAAATGTAGTTTATTCATCGTAATCCTTTTTAATTAAGATCCTAATTAGTACTAGTAATAAGTGAGTTAATGTATCATAGTAAAGTAAGGTAATAAAGAGAACATGACTCAGTGATTCCAGTAGTTGTTTTATTCCTGTGAGATGACACATCAAGTGACCGGCAACACCACCTAGTCAGAGGCCCTTCCACACTTCTAATGCACCAAGTATCCATAGTAGGATACACACATTACATGGCGATCCTGCAAACAATTGGAATTCTGTGAAAATGGGTGGTAAGTCAACGAAGCAAGAGGTCCAGGAAAATGGTGTGGTCAACAGCAATTTCATAGTCCAGGAAGAGAAAATGGAAGCAGATCTGGAGGTGAAGACTCTCATGTATATCATTGTGGTTGTTTTAGTGCTACAATTCGCATGGTCCATATATAAGAACTATAGAAGACAACTGAAGAGGAACATAAGAAGAAACCTACAGCAAAGCACACTGAACCTTTAGGATGGTGAGAATTTTTTTGTAAACTTTAAGGATATATTCTGTTTTGTTGTTGTTGCGTTAGTATTTGATATTTTTTTTTTAAATTTTCCTATTGTTGAGAATGAATCATTTAATTTTAAATGTCCTCGAGTGATGGAAATGCAGTAACGTGGGAAGAATTTGAGATTAGATTGAATTTAATTCTAGAAGATATACGTAAGAATAGTAAGCGAGTGTTAAAAAAGGAGGTTCCTAAAAGTTCAGAAAGTCACATAGATATAATAAATAAGTTGTGTGATTCATTTAATAATTTCTCTAAGTTAATAAATAAGAATTGGTATAAATTAGACGAGGATCAGCAGAATACATGCATTTTATATTTTGACAAAATCAGAGATAAGGTAGAGAAAGCATTTCAAGTGTTAGATTGTCGGTATAAAATTCCGTCTCAATTAATTACGCGTAATAATTTAATTAGTAAAGAGGTATTAGAAGCAACAAGCAAAGATAAAATGGCATTGAGTATGAATGATTTTTTCAATGTAGCTGGTAAGATATTACCAAACGAGTTTAATGGAGATACAAGCAAACTACAGTCTTTTGTAGATGCGGTTAGCTTACTTCAAGTATACGCAGCAGAGCATGAGAGAAATGCTGTGTTATTTGTGAAAACAAGACTGACTGGAAAAGCCAGGGTTTTGATTACTACCGAGAATTCTCTGAGAGAAATAGTCGATACACTTAAGAAAGGACTCAGAGGAGACAGCACTAGTTTGATAAGTGCTAAACTAAGTAAACTGAGGCAAAATAATAAAGATCTCGTCGGATATGCTTCCGAAATGGAGAAACTGACCGAAAGTTTACAAGCCGCGTATTTGGCAGAAGGAATGCCAGTACACTTAGCAACAAAGTATACTACAGAAGCAGCAGTAAAATCTTTGTTAGACAACGCAGCTTCAGAACGGATAAAAACCGTTATAGCAGCTGGAAATTTTACGACACCACAAGAGGTGATGACTAAACTGGTTTCCATCAATGTGGGAAACAATCAGTCAACAGAGAGTGTTCTGCATTATAAGGCAGATAGGAATAAGTTTTGGTCGGGAAATAGGTATTTTCCTCAGCGAAGAAATTCTTATGCTAATCATAATGGAGAAAATAACTTTCATAGGAAAGGTAACTATGACAATAATAGGAGATTTCAGGAGAATCAAGGAGAAAGGAGATTCAAGGGATATAAAGGTAGTTCAAACGAGTATAGAGAAAGACCTACCAATAGGTTCAACAATAATTATAGGAATGTAAGAATGTGTGAAAGTGAAGAAAGTAGAGAGGAAGACGAACAAAAAGAATTGGGGTTTTGAAAAAGAAAGGTGAAAAATCCAAAATTTTAAACAACTTGCTTAACAATAATCGTTATATTTATAACTTTGATTTAACTCTTTCAAACTTTGTGCAAATTAAAACTGACATATCGGATAATATAGATACTTTTATATTAGATACAGGTGCAGATATATCGTTATTAAAAATTTCAGATAATTTTCCACATCACTTAATAAAAACAACACAAATCCTAAACATTAAAGGAATAACTCAGGGAGAAATTAAAACTTTGGGTACAATAGAAACTTTTCTTTTTATTAAGGGTGTAGCATTTAGACATTGTTTTCATGTAGTGAAAGAGGAATTTCCTATACCTACGAATGGAATTCTAGGTAGGGATTTCATAAGAAATTATAATTGTATTTTAGATTATTCAGAATTAAAATTATACATAGATTGCAAATCCAGGAATAGAGTAACATTAGAAATTTTTGATAATCCTGAATATGATACTATAGCAATACCGCCTAGATGTGAAGTCTATCGGTTGGTAGAAAGTTTCAAAAATTTAAGACAGGATAAAGTTGTCGAGCAACAAGAATTATTACCAGGAATATTTATAGCAAGATCTATTATATCAAAAACTAATCCTTATGTCAGAATTTTAAATACAAATTATGAAAGCAAGTCGATAAATACAAATAACATTAAAATATTGGATTTAAATTTATTTCATGTATATGCTGTGACGAATGAAAGTAAGAATAGGATGAAAGAATTAAGAAAAACATTGAATTTAGAGGTACCAGAATACGTTAGGGATAAGCTGATAAATCTTTGCGAGAATTTTTCAGATATTTTTGCTTTAAAAAATGACATTTTAACGCATAATAATTTTTATGAGCAAAAGCTATTGGTAAAGGATGATACTCCAGTATATATTAAAAATTATCGCACGCCACATTCTCAATCTTCAGAACTTAACGATCAGGTCCAAAAGTTATTAGATCAAGGTATAATTGAATCTTCAATCTCAGATTATAACAGTCCAGTTTTACTTGTTCCCAAGAAGGCAATCAATGGAGAAAAATCTTGGAGACTTTGCATAGATTTCAGGCAATTAAATAAGAAAATAGTCACAGATAAATTTCCATTACCTAGAATAGATTCGATCTTAGATCAGCTAGGGAGGTCGAAATGGTTTTCAGTCATAGATCTTATGTCAGGTTTTCATCAAATTCCCTTAGAACCGTCTTCAAGGAAATATACATCTTTTAGCACAGAAAAAGGTTCCTTTCAGTATACAAGATTACCATTTGGTTTAAATATAAGTCCAAATAGTTTTTCAAGGATGATGTCCATAGCATTTTCAGGATTAACTCCAGAAAAAGCATTTCTTTATATGGATGATATAGTTGTAATAGGGATGTCAGAAAATCATCATTTAAGTAATCTCGAAAGGGTGTTTAGCACATGTCGGAAATTCAACCTTAAATTAAATCCACAAAAATGTCAATTCTTCAGACGAGAAGTAACATATTTAAGACACAATTTGTCTAGTGAAGGGGTTCTACCCGACAAGGCAAAATATTCAGTCATTGAGCAGTATCCAGTTCCCAAAAATTCAGAAGAATCTAAAAGGTTCGTAGCATTCTGTAACTATTACAGACGTTTCATTCCCAATTTCGCTGAAATATGCATACCTCTCAATAAATTATCTAGGAAAAATGTAAAATTCGAGTGGTCAGAAGACTGCGAAAAATCATTCCAAATACTAAAATCGGCATTAATTCAGCCGCCTATTCTGAAATATCCAGATTTCAATAAAAAATTTATATTGACAACAGATGCTTCAAATATTGCGTGTTCTGCAATACTTAGCCAGGAATACGAAGGTATAGATCTACCTATAGCTTATGCATCGCGAAGTTTTAAGAAAAGCGAATTAAATAAACCTATAATCATGAAAGAATTGTTAGCTATCGATTGGGGAATTAATCATTTTAAGTGTTATTTATATGGCTCTCCACATTTTATTGTGAAAACGGATCATAAGCCGTTAACACATCTTTTTTCGATGACAGAACCAACTTCGAAACTTACAAGGATTAGACTAGACCTAGAAGAATACAACTTCGAAATACAAAATTTGAAAGGAAATTCAAATTATGCGGACAGCATTTCAAGGATATCCGTGAATGAATTAAAAGACTTGTACATTGACAATGCTCACGTTTTAGCAATAACGAGGTCAAAAACTCGTCAGAATAAAGCTCAGCCTACAAGAGAAGATAGAATAGTTTACACAGAAATAAAGGAAGATATTCGCAAGCCAGCAGTATATAAAGTACTGAATAATTTAGAGGCGCATAAATTACCAATTCTGCAATTTGAAAATAACCGTGTTTCGTTAAGGATGAACATACGGATCAAAAACAGGATGAAATTTAGCCAAGCCTTATTTAATACCGATATAATTAACTTTGATTTAGGTCAAACGTTAGTTCAGCTTGATAAGCTAGCGGTAAAAAATGGAATAAAAAGGATGAAAATTTATATGAATGATATTATTTTCACACAGTGCACTATAAAAGAGTTTATGGAAAAAGGAAACAATACGTTAAAAAACGTACAAATATGTATTTGCGATATACCTAAGATGGTGGAAGAAGAAAAAGAAAAGCAACAGATTTTAGAAACTTATCATAATGATCCTTTATTTGGAGGTCATGTAGGAAATAACAGGCTATTGAAAAAAGTAAGAGCGAATTTTAGATGGAAAAACATGGAAAAAGATGTGAGAAAATATATTAAGCAATGTCACAAGTGTCAAGTCAATAAAGCGAAAAATAATCACAAAGAAGAATTTGTATTAACGGATACAGCAGCAAAACCATGGGATATAACATATATAGATACGGTCGGTCCTTTTCCACAAAGTGAAAATGGTAACCGTTATTGCATCACAATGTTATGTGAATTAACGAAATATGCAGTAATAATTCTGTTGAAGTACCCTGTACGAAGAACATTTTCTATGTTTGACCATCCCTTTTGTTTTATTGATCTTATTGTTTTAATAATAGGTTGTTGACATTGAGTAAATATATCTTGTTACGTCAAAAGTTGCTGTTATAATCTTTCCTCTAAAATACTATAAAAAGACCACATCAACATGGTAGCAGAGCGTGGTTCCATCAGATCTAACCGTCGTTGAACTACGAAGTGTAGTACAGAAGAAAGAAGTAAAAAGAGAAATCCAGATTTGAAACAACATTTTGAAAGTTAGTTTGACAGATAAAAATTTTTGCAACAGAAGTTCCAAGCGTTATTCAAGCAAGTTCAGAGTAAAATGGATTTGTTGGGAAAAGTAAACATTGGTCTACTTGAAGGCAAAAATAACTGGACAACTTGGAAATACAAAATGGAGATACTATTAAGGTCAGTCTCAGGGGTTATAGAGGTTGTTCAAGGTACGTTAAATCCGCCAAAGCCTCTTGCTGATAATGCCTCAACAGATGAGAAAATAGTTTATGAGAAAGCCTTATCAGAATATAAGAAGTTAGACAGTTGCGCTCTTCTTGCGTTAACAGTAAACATGATTCAAGAAACACTTGAAAAAGTGATAAGATTTACAACCGCTAGGGAAGTATGGCTAGAGTTGCATAGACTGTTTGATGGCCAGGTTGAAGATAAAACCTTTGATCTGTGTTCACAATTTTTTAGCTATAATCGCAAATCAGAAGACGATATTGCCACCCATACGTCCAAGCTTAAAAACTTATGGAAGGGCTTACAAACTGAGATATCTAAAGAAAAACTCAAAACAGGAAATACTTGCAAGTGTGACTTGCCAGATTTATTACTTATATGTAAGATTTTGGACACGCTACCTCCGGAATATTTCTCATTTAGATCCAGTTGGGTTTTAATATCAAGCAAAGAAAGAACAGTAGAAAATTTGACAAATCAGTTGGTCACATATGAAAAAGCTTTGCAAACAAAGAATGAAGGAGAAAATAGTCAAGAAGTCTTATACGTAGGCAAGAAGATCATAAAATCAAGTAAACAGCGTTTATTCTGTAATTACTGTAAGAAGCCGAACCATAAAATTAAACAGTGCGATAAATGGAAAGCCGATGGAAGACCACCGAAACCTGAAAAGAAACTTGCAAAAGACAAGGAAATGAGTTTGCTGATTGAGTCCAATGAAGTATTGTTTTGCGGAAGTGACAATGACTGGTATGTGGATAACGGAGCTACCAACCATATCACCAATCATAGTGACTGGTTTGACACGTTCCGACCATTTCTAGATAGCCGCAGAGTTACAACAGCTAATGGCCATTCAGTCCCAGCTCTTGGACAAGGAGACGTCAAGGTAGAAACAGATGTAAATGGTGAAAAACACTTGTTTACACTACGCAATGTTTGGTATGTTCCAGAGATAAAGAAAAACTTGTTTTCATCCTTGTCAGCACAAGACAGGTATACAGATAGCCGGTTTGTTTCGACGGCTGAACGGTGTTCATTCCATATAGCAGGCAAAGAAGTTCTGATTGGAAAAAGAAGTCGATCTGGAGGGTTATATGTGTTGGAAATGAAAACTCGAAAACCGGGAAAATCAAATGAAGTCAATCTAGCTACCAACAAAAACGTTTTACAGATATATCACGAAAGATTTGGTCACCAAAATAAAAGACATGTTAAAACGATATTGAAAAACGAGCTACAGATAGATGTAAAGCTTGATAGTGATCTATGCGAGGGCTGTGTTTATGGAAAGGCTCATATTTTCAAGTTTGGTACAAGAGAACGAGCAGATGCACCAGGTGAAAGAATTCACACAGATGTTTGTGGACCTTTTAACGTACGTTCAAAGCAAAGCTATCGTTATTTTGTAACATTCAAAGATGATTTCTCAAAATATCGTTACGTTTATTTTATACGGAACAAATCTGAAGTCGTAGAGAAACTAAAAATCGTTTTGGCACAAATTAGAGCTGTAGGTCATGTAGTGCAAGAAGTTCTGTCCGACAATGGAGGAGAATTCGATAATTATCGAGTCAAGAGAATCCTAGACCAACAAGGTATACGACAGAGACTAGTAATGCCCTACACTCCACAACAAAATGGATGCGCAGAAAGAGAAAACCGAACCCTTGTCGAAACCGCGAGAGCTCTAATGCATGCTAGAGAAGGACTCTTTGATCAAAGTTTCTGGGCTGAGCTAATCAATACATCAGCATACATCCTCAATCGTACAGGAAAATCAAACATTGAAGGCAAGACGCCCTATGAAGTTTGGTTCAACCAAAAACCAAAAATTATTCACCTTAGAGTCATAGGAAGCTCTTGCTATGCTCACGTAAACAAAAGTAGACGTCGAAAAATGGACAAGAAAGCTGTAAAAGGTATTCTAATTGGTTATGAAGAAGATGGCTACAGAATTTGGAGCTTTGAGCAGAAAAAACTGATTAGTTCACGTGATGTAGTTTTTGATGAACCTACGCCGTTGCAGGTAATAAAAGAGACCCAGGAGCCCCCTCCTTCTATATCACTTGGAACTTTGCTTGAATTTACAAGACGTAGTGATGAAAGGACGACAATAGATTCATCAAACGAAAACATAGAGGAAAATCTGCAACAAGAAGGCCAAACCGAAGTAGATCCAGAACCACAAGAGGTACCAAATGATGAATCATTAGGAAGCTGTAGAGAAGAACTTGTTCAATCTGATTTTGACGAAGAGGATACCGAAGTAAGACGACAGTTAAGAGATAGGTTAACACTAAGAAAGCCAGAAAAACTTGATGATTTTGTATTGACAGTTGCTGCTGAAATCATAGAGCCAGAAGAACCACTAAACTACAAAGAAGCTATAACTTGCAAAGAACGAGAGAATTGGATCGAAGCTATGCAGCGAGAACTACAGTCACTTGAAGAAAATTGCACGTGGGTAATGACCAAGTTACCACCAGACAAGAAAGCAATTTTGAACAAGTGGGTGTTCAAGCTGAAAAACAATCCAGATGGTTCAATAGACAAGTTCAAAGCAAGATTAGTAATAAAGGGTTATTCTCAGAGGAAAGGAGTGGACTATGATCAGACTTACAGTCCAGTGGCAAAAGGAGACACTATACGAGCATTACTTAGTGTTGCCGCCAATAGAAACATGTCGCTCACCCAATTTGATGTTTGTACAGCATTTCTTTACGGTCAACTTGAAGAAGAAGTATTTATGAAGCAGCCAGAGGGATATGAAGACGAAAGCGGACTAGTTTGTAAACTTCAACGTAGTTTGTATGGATTAAAGCAAGCACCAAGATGCTGGAATAAACGGTTTACAGAATTTATTGAAAAACTCGGTTTTAAGCAAAGCGATGCTGATCCATGCCTATTTGTGAAAAATCAAGGACAAGACTTGCTTCTGTTAGCTCTATACGTTGATGACGGTTTACTGGCCTGCAATAATGAAAGAATGAAGATCTTCTTCCTAGAAAGTTTGAAGAAAGAATTCAAGATCACCACAAAACCTGCTACGTATTTTCTTGGTCTGGAAATCAAGAGAGCAGAGAATGGTGATATAAATCTCAGTCAGTTTTCATACACCAAAAAGGTTTGGTATGAAGGATTGCAAACCAGTTTCCACACCCATGGTAAAAGGCAGTCTTCAAGTAGGGAAGGAAAGTGAGGAAGACTCGAATACTACTTTTCCCTATAGGGAAGCTGTTGGTGCACTGATGTACTTGATGACTTGTACCAGACCTGATATAGCATATGCTGTTAGTGTTGTGTCAAGAAACTTAGAAAATCCATCCATTCAAAACATTTCAAAGGTCAAAAGAATTTTCCGATATTTAAAAGGCACAACAGACATTGGACTGCTTTATAAGTTTGGACTACAAGGAAAGTTGGAGACGTTTAGTGATTCAGATTATGGCGGAGATGAAACAACAGGTCGTTCCACATCTGGAGTTGTTTGCATGTATGCAGGTGCTGCAATATCCTGGATGAGCCAACGACAAACATCAGTAGCACTTTCTACGACAGAAGCGGAGATAATAGCTGCACGTGAAGCTGCCAAAGGGATAGTTTGGATGAATAGGCTTTACAAAGAAATTGATCCCCTCAAGTCAGTTCCAATTTTGAGTGTAGACAATGAAGCTGCTATTCGTTTGTCACAAAATCCAGAGTTTCATCGTAGAACGAAACATATACATCTCAGGCACTTCTTTGTAAGAGAGTTAGTTCAAGAAAATTCAGTAGTCGTTAAAAAGGTTGCATCTGAATTCCAACTAGCTGATCTCATGACAAAGCCGCTCTTTAAACCACGATTGGAAACGTTGCGAGAGGCTATTGGTATGGCCAAACAGTTCAATGAGGGAAGGTGTTGAAGTACCCTGTACGAAGAACATTTTCTATGTTTGACCATCCCTTTTGTTTTATTGATCTTATTGTTTTAATAATAGGTTGTTGACATTGAGTCAATATATCTTGTTACGTCAAAAGTTGCTGTTATAATCTTTCCTCTAAAATACTATAAAAAGACCACATCAACAAATTCCAGTTAAAAACAAAGAAGCGAACACGATAGCTCGTGGAATTTTTGAAAATTTCATACCAAATTACGGTCTGATGAAACAGATTAGGACAGATTTAGGCACAGAATATAAAAATGAAATATTCAATGCTTTAACCAAAATGTTAAATATTAGTCATAATTATTCAACAGCATATCATCATCAATCTATAGGAGGTTGTGAGAAATTACATAGAACGCTTAATGAGTATGTGAGACATTTTATAAATGAAAGTAAGGATGACTGGGATGAATGGTGCAAATTATTTGCTTATTGTTATAATACGACTCCAAGCTCTTATCATGGTTATACGCCATTTGAATTATTGTTCGGGAGACGTGCTAATTTACCCGAGAATCTCACGAACGACATTGAGCCATGCTATAACATTGATGAATATCAGAATGAGTTAAAATATAAACTGCAGGTAGCTCATCAGAGAGCAGAGAAATATTTAACCAAATATAAACTTAGTAGACAAAGTCAAAATAGTAAGGTAGCTAATCCAGTTGATTTTAAAATAGGGGATTCAGTTTTAGTAAAGAGGGAAAATAGAACCAAATTCGAATCTCAATATATAGGTCCATTTACAGTCACAGAGGTGAGTGAGGTTAACTGTAAAGTCAAATTAGAATCAGGTGTGATAAAAGAAATACACAAAAACAGAACCCATCCTTATTGTAAAATGACTTAAAATTTTGTAAGTAGTGTCAAAAGTGCGGTTGTGTTCACAAACAATTACGAATAGGTCACAACAAAAACATTCAGTGATTATAAATAAACAAGACAAACAATCAAGTTATCATAAACAAAAACATTGAGTGATTATAAATAAACAAGACAAACAGTTAAGTTATCGTAAACAATTTTTGGACGTACATTAGATTATAAATATATGTTACCATAGGTTAAGGACATTATTTAATAATCATCTATTTTTAGGATAATTGTAAATTTATTCCATTGGGGGAAGGAAGCTCAACGGAATTTAGTCTTTTTGTAAAAGGGGAAGGTGTGATGCCTTTTGGCCGAAATATTATTTATTAATTATTTAAATTATCATTATGGTATTATTATGATTAAAGACATAAATTCCCTTGAAGCTAACGTCGATATAGCATGAATCGTTTACATATATAAAAACAGAAAGGTCTCACGTAGGATGTCAAGTTCAGAGTCCGAAGTAAATGTAAACAGAAATTGTTTATGTTTACGAAACGGTGAACTTGACTCGTCGTATAAATATATTAAACGAAAGTACTTTAACATTCATTCGATTCGATTCATTCATTCTAAATTATTCTAAATGTAGTTTATTCATCGTAATCCTTTTTAATTAAGATCCTAATTAGTACTAGTAATAAGTGAGTTAATGTATCATAGTAAAGTAAGGTAATAAAGAGAACATGACTCAGTGATTCCAGTAGTTGTTTTATTCCTGTGAGATGACACATCAAGTGACCGGCAACACCACCTAGTCAGAGGCCCTTCCACACTTCTAATGCACCAAGTATCCATAGTAGGATACACACATTACAGTTATTTTAATCGTTGAGCTTGCATATTTAATAATATAAATAATATAGGTTAATAGTTGTTCGTTGTTTTATAATTTTTCATCGTGTCTATTGTTTATAGTTTTACCACCAAGGTATTGTCAACTCTCAACTGTCGTGGACATGCCCTATTGTCTCGTTTCTTTCATAGTTTTGGTTGAATTTGAATTGATATTCATGTAAATATTATGTAAATGCACTCATAATCATTATTATCATTTAAACTGTTCTGTTGAATTGATTTCCATTCTATTAGGTATGAATAACAAATTTTTCATATCTGTGCTAATACATATTAATTTGCAGGGCCCGTATTCTTAAGGGAGTAGTGAGAATCTCACCAATGAGATAGGTGTATTGCATGGTTGCCTAAAACATGAGAGTTTCAAATTTGTCGTATTTTCAAAGGCAATAGTGAGATCTGCAATATCACCAGACGAAGTCCAATACGCATGTTTCTAAGCTTCTCACCGTTTTTGGCGAGATTCTCTATCGGTCCGAACCATGAGAGATTGAATCTCTCTCGTTTCAGGCAATCCGTAATGCATCAATCTCATTGGTGAGACTCTCACTAGTCCCATAAGAATACGGGCCCTGTAAGCTGAACTGTTTGCAGATCCCCACTCACCATACACATCGACTGAGACATCTGTTTCATATTTCGGGGCGAAGTTAAAATAATAAGTAAGGTTAGTCCATGGGCGTGACAAATTTTTATTAACACACATTTATTTAAATATTATATCGAAAGATTCAATTCATTAAAAGCTTCATAAACAATCTAAATAAATTTTAAAAAGGGATTGATTCAAGTCACATGTATCTGTGCATAATGGATAATTCACTAGCGCCAGAACTCAAAGAAACTCAAGAGTTTTCTTGTTTCCGATTTTCATTCACATGAGCTAGCTGGAAAAAAGGTAAGTTGTAGGAATATTAAAAATTGTGATAAAAATTCAAACAATTTATATGAAATACAAATGGAACATTACAATATATTATTATATCATTGTTGTATCATTTTGAGGAGACCAATGCTGTGGTCGAGGTCTTTATGTGTAGGTGCTATTTACAGGCCCGAGACGTGCCTCACCTACGGATACCCGATTATTAAAGATCACAGTCGTCAATTAGAACAGTTTGTATAAAAATAGAATAACTAGTCCTCTCATTATAAGCGTCGTTAGTGAAAACATTGTATTTTTTTCTACTCATTTGATAAATTCTAGCTAAATGAGAATTTGATTTTTCTTCTAATTTTATTCAAAAATATAATTAGGGGTGCCCCTATGGCGCATCAATCCCATAAAAGCATAAACTCTATAATAGCATTGATCCATCCTCAAAATACCCTCTCAATCGTTTAATAACCAACGCTATAAGTTGAAGCTTCCAATAAATTTTTAATTAGATGTTTTTGATCCCTGGAGGGCGTACCCGCTGGTCACGTAATCATAAGCTTTGAAATCTCATCACGTCCCCTTTCACTCACTTCATTAAAGAAGGGGATGCAGATTGATTGTTACTTCATCAACAACCAAATTGATTCCATGCCTAATTTAACACTGTGGCTTTTCAATATTTTTAGAAGAGGTGGAGGTCGATTGCCCACGTATATTGAAATTATGCAAATATAACTCATTTACAAGATTTAATAGATGAGTTATCTTGTACCGGGTGGTCCAATAAGCCGATCTCTCGGCTATGTATCAGAAACTATTCATGTTATAACTTTAGGAAAAAAAATTACTTGGGAAAAGTGAACAAGAGAAATTGTTGGAAATTACTTTCAAGTTTCTAGGCTATCCGCTAGGGAGCGTAACCTGTGAAGAAAAATTTAAAATACAGTTTTTTGTGAAATATGCCCAATTATACCCAGTGAAAAATAGGTGAACTGAAAAAAGGCCTAAATTTCGCACAAATTTGTTCAAGTACTTTTCTTTTTTTCCAAATAAAGGGTGGGGGAAAGTGGGAAAGTGTCTGTGGATAAATACCTATAACTTTGGTTTGAATCAACCGATTCTAACGAAATTAGTGTCAATGGAAGGAGTGTGAATGAATTAATTACATCTATTAAAAAACAATGGCATTTAGTTTTAATTGTCATAGGTAGAGGGTTCTTTCGAATGAAAAATATCAAAATTTGTTTTCCTTAAGAATGTTGAGTGAAAACACCTAATTATTGTAAATTATAATGGAACTGGATTAAATTCTAAACAAAATGGCGCACACCGCATGTTGATAGCTTTTGTCGAACTCGAGATATAAATAAAACCGCATAAACATGAGTGAGTATAGTATTGACACCCTGTATTATAACTTAAAATTGAATATGGGAAAGAAAGATCATACAGATATCTTGGTCATTAAAACTGGATGTCCAATTAAATGTTCCAATTGTTTTCATCGTTTTCCACACAAATATGTAATCTAGCACGAATTGACATATCTGTTGCTTAAATTTCAGCTGTTGATATACTATTTATAGCGTTTTTAATGCGCTGTTGCATGTCGTCTCGCGTGGTTGATGAGTTTGGTACGCTAAATCCTTCAATCTTCACCACAGATAAAAGTCCAGACATGTTAAGTCTGGAGATCTAGCTGGCCCTGAAAATATACTTACCCTTCCAATCCATCCATTTGCTTAGCTTACATTCAAATAATCTCTAACTCGTCTGGAAAAGTGCGCAGGACACCCGTCGTGCTGTAATATCATACCTTATTTTTGTAAGAGAATATTTTTCAATAAAACAGACAACCAATTATCCAAAAAATCCAAATATGTATCGTCATTTGAAGTTGCAAGAAATATGAATCTGCGATCTTTCCGTCAACTATACCACGCCAAACATTAGGACTCCATCTACCTTGAAGCTGCACTTCCTCTACCCAGTGCGGATTTTCTTCAGACCAATAATTATTATTATGCATACATGCACCCGTAGTATAAAGCGTAGCCTCGCTTCCCACACATTTTTTAACGTGATACGCGGTTGTTCTTCTAGCAGATTTAACAATTGCAGTAACCTGAGATTGAAGCAGCATTTAATTGGAAATTAAGTCTTAATGATCGAAATTTGTGTATGATATTTCTTTTACATATTTAATTTTAAGTTATAATACAGAGTGAGTCAATACCATACTCACTTATCTTGACTTCGACAATAGCTATTAACATGGCGGTTTGCGCCACTTTGTTGAGAATTTAATCCAGTTCCATTATAATTCACAATAATTGGGTGTTTCCATTGAACATTCTTTAGGGAAACAAATTTTATTTTTTTTTCATTCGAAAGTACTCTCTACCTATGACAATTAAAACTAACTGCCATTGTTTTATATTAGATATAATTAATTCATCTATACTCTTTCTATTGACACTACTTTCGTTAAAATCGGTTGATTCAAACCAAAGTTATAGGTATTTATTCACCAACACTTTCCCCCACCCTTTATTTGAAAAAATAGAATAAAAAGTACTTGAACAAATTTGTGCGAAATTTAGGCCTTTTTTAGTTTACTTAATCAACACTGGGTATAATTGGGCATATTTCACAAACTGGTTTTTAAATTTTCCTTTACAGGTTACGCCCCCTAGCGGTTAACCTAGAAACTTGAAATTAATTTCCGGCAATTTCTTTTGTCCAATTTTCCTAAGGAATTTTTTCTCCTAACGTTATAACAGTTATAGTTTCTGAAATATACCCGAGAGATCGGCTTATTGGACCACCCGGTACTTAATAAAAATGGGGAACATATTAGAAAGTTCAAACTGTGTGTCATGATTCCTGTTGATCCACAAATGAGGAATGTTAAGTAGTTCTGGAAGGAGTATTTAAAAACTGTCCGTTTTCGAATTAATGAGTTTTATGTAATTCCAAGTTATTGGAATTATGTGTTGTGGCAGAATAAAAAACAATTGTCTGAGTTGTGAGTTAACTGCTGTGTATAGCATTATAATTGAATCACGAGATTACAGAAGAATGTTTTTAAATACGGAGATATATTTATACCAGATTGGTTTGAAAAAATGATACACCATCAAACCTACAATTGAATATGTAATCCTCTAGGCGCCTAGGTTACCTCTTCCTTCGACTGTTGACTGACTGGGGTTGTTGGCAGCTTTTATCATTGTATTTTAAATTTCATCACGCATCTTAATCTTTAGTATTTTTTGTTTGGTATCACCTGATAAACTTTTTCAAAAAATGGAATAAAACAACTTAGTTTTTGGAATCTTCATTATATATTTAAACTAATAAAAAAATTATACCTCCACTTCCACTCGTTTGAGAATGCTACTGTGTTAGCGAAACGCGACACGAATATGTATTAAACTTAGTTCAAATACGATGGAGATTGAGGCGAATTTAATTGTTTATTTCATCGCTTGGTATGGATCTCCATCAAGTAAAAGGGTAGTGGATAGAACAAAAATATATTTTGTAAGATATATTATTCCAACAATTGATAATTGGTCAATACTCAGGAATGCGCGAATTATGTAGTTGAATGAACTACAGAAATTCATTACACGTCCTTACTGTTGCTAAGTACCTATTTTTTTTATTGTAGTGTAAGTATTTTCGCGGGTTATAGATTTGTAGACATGAATTCTGATGATTATCCAATAAAAATATATGAAACAAATAAGTTGCCTTCTTATTTTAAGTAAAAGTGATAGAACAAGAAGCTAGAATGAAAGGAACCTGTAGATATACTTTGAATTTGAGTAAAATATATCACATGGCGATCCTGCCAGTTCTACAAAGTTAATAAGCAGGAATTAGCTCAGATAGAAAGAGAAATTGCAGCTTTTAAAGAGGACATTTGATTCAAAATATCATAGTACAAAAACTATGGATACCGTTAGATGGATAATTATAGACTCAATTGAGACAACAATCGATGAAGTAAGTGAAAGTTTAGAAGAAAGATTGGCGATTATGATAAATTCGGAGGATAACTTGGTCAATATGGAAAAGAAATTTGATTCAAGCTTCTAGTTTTATCCCTATAATAATCGATACGGAGAAATCGGTAAAACAACAAATTTCTTCCATATAATACGATAGTATTTTAGATAATAGTGGTAGGAAGTTCTCAATTAAATATGTGCTGAAAACTAGGGTGACGCAATGTGCAAAATTGAAATTCAACCTACAATTCCAATGCAAGATTCAATAACAGATATTAAAAGTAATTTGCTAACAAAACAATTGACCGCTTCTCGGATAACCAGTGTTTTCTCAATACCTCGTACAATGGCAGCCTACTGGTTTATTTTTTTTCATAAGTGTTTAACGTTCAACGACAGTTCTGGAATTTCCCATAACCTCTTTTTAAGGCTATCTGGAACTCTTGACGCTAGGGGACGTGGAAACGACCACGTAAGAAATCTCACACTCGAGCATCTACTTAAAAGATTTTGCAACGAGAGTGTCCAAAGTGACAGAACCTAAGAGAGGTGGGAATACACGTCACAAATTGCTATTTGGTTCTTGAGATTTCAGAACTGAAGATATTGGAGTGAATCTGTATAAAAAGATAAATTCGAATCTATCGCCAATGGAATTGATACATTCGGATAAACCTGTGTTTACTCCGCTCCGGTAGATTATATGCAGTTTTAAAAAAGTATGGAGCTAAAAAACCTTTTTATTCCATAATATTCGCACGTATACTATTCAAAGTGATAGAAACAAAACGTCTACTCTGCAGCATCGATCTATTCATTTTTTGGCTAATTAGCTGGACCTGTTCAAAAAGCAGGCCCGGCTTAAGTATACTCCAAGGAAAATTCTACAAACACAACCTCAATAATAATGAGCTTCAACAGCAACATCAACAATGACAAACTTCTCACCTACTCTTCTGCTCTTACCCAACAACAACCCACAACACATCTATCAAAAGAACAGGCTATAGTCTTCAACTTCCTTCAATGGTATCAAAATCGAAGAATATCTTTCAGCAATAGGAATAAATGTCAACCCAAGAAACATCGTGAACTGCTCCAGAATCTCCAACACCCGTATCTGCGTGTACTTCTCCTGTAAAAGTATTGTCGATAATCAAGGAGAGTGATAGCAATAAACGGAGAACAAATTCAAACCAGACCATTGATAATACCCAGTCAACGTCTACTACTGTCCAACGTGTGCCCATCGATCCCAAATGAGATACCTGAAAGTGAACTGAAAAACCTGGGTTATAACTTAACTTTATGTCCGAGTTTCCTCAGAATAGGAGCCTCGAACCCGGCATATAAACATATATTGAGCTTCAGACGTCATATACTTCGCACCTTGGTGGAACAGTTAAAGTATTTTCGTCAGGGCTATTGAGTATTGGAATTGTTATGTAACCTGAGGCGACCACAATTGACATGGTCCAGAATGAATAGTTTGACGTACATTCATATTCAGATATGAAATCCCTACCCAAGATAGCATCGGCTGGTATAGGAAAATCGTAGTTTACGACATGAAATGAATGATTCAGTGTAAAATTATCCACTGCAATATCCGTCCGGGTTAATCCTAAAGAAGAAGTGAGGCAGCTAGTTATTCCTTTAATTTTTATGGGATTCAATGAATTTATTTTTTGATTTGGTATGATTTTACCCTTTTTAAAAATTGATATGTCAGCGCCTGTATCGACTATAAATGTACATTCCGAACATGCCATTTTAGTGTAAAGGATCACAAAATTCGAAAGTGATAAGTCATGGTTGAATATTTTAGCATCTATATTTCCCGCAACTGCTGTTGGGGGTCGGGAAGGTTTCCCGACCTATGACTATTTCCGCCTCTGAAATAGTTCCCTCTAAACCTATTGCCCATACTGAAATTTGCGGAACCGCGACTGTATGTTTGTGGGTCTCGCTGGTTAACAAAATGATTTCTATTATTATAGTTATTATAATTGTTGTAGTGTCGTTTACCCCTAAAACCATTATTAAAATTCCTAGTTGATCTAAAATTTAAAGCATTAGCCTCCGAAACTTGTGAATTTGAGTTAATAAATTTAGTAATAACTTCTTGTATATTAGTGAAGGTGCCTGTTTCCACTATTCACCTAGTTTTTCCCGAACTAGCGTTTTTGCTCAAGGCTTTGTCAGTTGTTTCTGTGCTATGTTTTTCGGCAACTTGAACAGGTATATCTTCGCTAATATACGATCTTTCTAATTTTCTGCCAAACGCTCGATTTCAGTGGCATAACTTACAGTATCCCGAGAAATTTGTTCAAAATTCAACATTTTAGTAGCAAGCGAACTAGAACTTTCATCTCTAATTCCATTTTTTAGCGCTGTTATGATATCGTCAATATTATTTTCGGCAGTTATTAAAACACGAGCTTTACCTATTAGACGAGTCTTTATGAAAGCAACGGCGTTACATTTTAGCAATTCTAAAGCGTCTAAAAAAGATGGAAATTTCTCTATGGAACCATCGATTTCGTTGGGAATTATCTTCCCCGCTAAATTAAAAAATTCAATAGCGCCAACCGGCATGGTTTCCGAGTTATCGTCGTCTTCGCTATCTTCCTCGAGTAGACGAGGGTCGATCTAACACTAAGAGCCTGAAATGCCCTTGATACTGGGTCCCTTATCTTTCGAAACAATTGATTTGCCGTGAATTTTTGCTCAGTGTCTAAGGTTTCCCAAGGAAAAGCCAAAAGCGTAAAATTGAATAAAACGGTTAAGCTATCTCTTATCTCATTTCTAATGGCAGCAGTTTTCGGTACATTCCTTTTAATGGCTCTTTTAGCTTCTCACATCATCTCTGATTAATTCTAATTGAACAATAGTTTGTTTCCACATCAATTGTTAATAAGGATAAATAAGTAACGTACTAGGTTAAAAAAAAAATCGAATACATAAAAATATACCTTAAATTATCAATAGTCACTCGAACCGACGTTACACTTTCGACAAAAGTACCTCACATATACCACGGTCCAGTCACTAAACTACAGCTACACCATACTTGTTCGGGAACGCACCATTTCTTTTCTTAAATTCCTTCTTATCCTTCTTGTGTGGCAATTGTAGATTTTGAATGACAATTTAATAATCAGAACGGCGACAATTATGTAAAGTAACACTTTAATATCTCCTGTCACTTGTATCTGTTTCTCTTGCACTATGAAATTTGAGTTTACAACTCCATTTTCCGCAACTTCTTGATACTTAGACTGCTTTTGACCCATCATTTGGAAACTTATACTTGATGCTTAACAATTTCTATACAATTGTTTTCGGCAGGGTCGCCATGTAATGGAAGTTCAGGATATCGATAATAATTAAGTAACTATTATAAAATTTAAACTTAAGAGACCGATTTCCTTACATGTTTATTTCCAATCAAAGTAGAATAGAATGAATGCAATTAACATAATAATAATGTCGTCAAAGCAATTCATATATTTCAATGGACAAAACAATAAGTATAATCTTCAAGCTAGTTAGAATCAGCGATTTCTATGTAATTTGAAATTACTAATTCATTTGGTTCAACTGTTGCGTGAAAACTATTATTGAACTCTAATGTAAACAAAAGACGTTACAATATCATCCGGCCAAATAATTAATAATAACAGATTCACTAAGCTCAATCCAGTAGATTCAACAACTTCACACCAATAGTCAATCTCATCAATTTCATTCGTGGCAATGAAGAGGCAGATCTTCTAGCGCGGCAAGCTTCCACAAGAGAAAGCTCGGTGAATATGCCGAATGTTGTGCCTAGCGATTTTAAAGGCTACATAAAAACAAAAGTTCTCAGTGCGTGAGAAAATAAGTGGAAAATGTCCAGCTCTAAGCCCCGCGAGATTGATCGCGATGTAATACCGTGGCGACAAAAAACTGGACTGTAATATATGTAACAAAGTCTTGACAGTGAAGCATATAATATGTGATTGCGCCAAATACCTGGTAGGTATCAAGAAAACAAAATAAGTTACCAGGCAATTTGGAAACTGTATTGTGTGAGTAAACGGACGCAGAGCTGCTAATTAAATTTATTGAAAAAACCAGACTGTACCACCTTATATAATTATTTGTACATTTCCCTATCCGTCGCTAATAACCTTATTGAATATCTTTATAGCTGAGTACACATGACTAGAAAGTCAAGAAAACATATTCGTATTCTGTCTGACGAGTATAGCACTGAAGATGTCTCAATAGCTGAAAGCGCTCTGCGATTTTGAAAATTAAATTTTTACACAGAATACAAATATGTCTACTTGAATAACCTTATTGGTTAGAGCACGTCGATGAACTGAATTAAAAAAAATATTGATAGATTTCTGCTTGATGACAACTACAGATGGCATGACATAAGATGCAGCCGAATGTTCACTTAGGAAGAGCAGTATTTTGTATTCTTTTGGTCTGTGAGCTATAGCCTATTCTAATAAAGTAGGTGCCATGATGCGCAGTCTGCATATAATGAACGCAGGCAGCACTGGGTGTTCTCCAAATATTTTGTTTCCGTGTTGGTTACTACTACTACTACTAAATGTGCAGGCGAGCCTTGTCCTGGACGAACTCAAGCCAAGGTTCCGGCACTGAGGCCACTGGCGGGCCCATTGTGCCATTCCTGCTACCTAGACATCCATGAAGCCGAGCCCTTCAATAAAGTCCACAACCTTTTTCACTGGATGTCTGTTTGTGTCTCCAGGGACCATAACAGGGACTCCGAAGATTCGCCTGCGTAGTACAGCCCAGTGTGGACACTCTAAGAGAACATGGACTGACGTTTCGTCAATCATGCCGCAACCCCTACAAGGGGAACTTTCCTGTACTCCTGAGGATTTAGCCACCGTGTATGTGGTACGAGCCGGCTTGGGTATGAAGACGACTCTCACCCGCCTCCACTGTTCAGGGACATACCTGCGTGTCAAACAGGCCCGGAAGATATGCACCAAAATTGTGCCAACGGCCTCCCAGCCTTGTTGAAGCAAAGCCGGGAAGATTTGGTCTTTCCCCGGAGACTTGTATGGTCTGAATGACCGTATAGTCCAAGTACTCCGCTCGTATGAGACTATTTCCGTTTTGGTTTGTCAAAATACCATGCAGCTGGTTACACAAATTGTCTAGTGATTTGTAGTACAACAAGTTTTGTAAGTTGTTTAGCTAGTTCACCGAAATATTTATGAATATTGAAATAATGATAGGATATTCCTAATAGCAATATGAGACAACTTCCTCAATATCAATATAAAATTTTCTGGTGAGATCTGATTTTGATTCTCCAATCTTAAATTCACATCCGATTGTATTCAAGTACTTATCCACTAATCTAGATATAACATGAGGCTGTTGATGCAACACCCTACTTCCAATCAGAAGCTAACCACCGTGATATGTTAATCATTCAATAACTGTGAAGTGGAAACATGAATTCGACTGCAGTAACCCAGATATTTTTGATTCCTATCTTAACGATGCGCACCACTCTATGATAATTTTTTCTAATATTCGGACTTATATTTAAGTTTAAAAAAAGGAGGGATAAGTATTATCAAAAGTGTTTTTTTTCAGTTAACGAACACTTTAATTAATAACCACTATGGTTATTGGCGATGATCAGGAAAAACATCGAGGGGTATACATATGAATGGTTCTTAAGAAATTCAAAAAGGGTTAACTCTACATAGTAGGGGTGATTGAGTTGATTTACGAACTGTTAACTTGTTTGAAAGACCATCTGGACGCTGGATCTTTCAATTATCAGGAATTGATTGTGTATCGTAAACTATATCGGATTTTTAATTATACTTATAGACTTGGTTAGGTGTTACCAGACTCAATATTGACTGATGCTTGAGCTGAGATATGTGTTTTTCGTTGCTTTTTCAAAAGTACGGTATCCGCCAAAATAAACAGTACCGAAACAGAGAGTGCTGTGGAGTTGTTTATGTAATATGGATCTGTTATATTTGACTTAATTGTCATTAGTTGATATATTAATAGTACGCTGCAGTTAAATTTGATTTAAAAATGGTTCTAACAACGGAAGAAAAAGTTTTTTTGGTAGAGCATTAATTTTCGTTCATACGGAAAAGGTCGTAATGATGGTCCAAGCTTAGAACAGGTGTCAATAAAATATCAACAAAAAATTAATATCCTTCTCATTCACCTGATCTGACGCCACCTAACGCATACATTTGGGGCATAATGAAGGACAAAATATTTCACTCGGAAAATCCGCCGGCGAATATTGCCGAACTACGGGAGAGAATACAAAATATTTTTCGGCAGTTACATCAACCACTTTTTATAAATATGTTTATTGACTTACAAAATTGATATGAAGCTTGTTTGTGTCGAAATGGTGAACATTTTGAACACTTACATTACAGGAATTGAAAATTAATTTTTATTTTTATTTTCGGTACTGTGTATTTTGGCGGATACTGTATAGATAAGAAAGACACATTTATACAATCGGACTGGTATTTATAAAGTTGTGTAAAATTAATTTCGGAAATGACTTTGTGTTTTAAGTATACATTTTTCAGAATCAGTAATAATGGGAATACCTATATTTGTTTTCAGGCATGCGTAATTTTGAGGAATGATTGCTGCTCACACACCTGCTGTGGATTTGAATGCATCTTGGCACATTATGTTTTTTGTGACAATTTAATTTTTCTGGATATGTTTAAGTTCCATGGTGGGTTACTTTAAGTCGTTGAAGTTGATTAATGAAACTGTTGAAGAGTTTCAAATTCAGTTTTTGGCGTAGTGGAATGTATTTCAGAGAAAAGATAACATAAGTTTTGAAACTATATTATTAATATGCATCTCCTATTTTAGATGACAATCTATTATAACAACCAAATACTTGATTCTTTTCGCTTCAGAAACATTGGAGCCATTATGTTACAGTTCTAAAATCATTTTCAGCTGTATTTTGCGCTTTCCAAGTTTTCTTGGTATAAGCTATGGCAGTGTCATCAGCTGAACTTATGATTTTGCCTCCGGCAATTCGATGTAGTGAGCTTTAAATGTACACTGTGAATAGAACTGGCCCTAGTACAGAACCTTGAGATACACCAAAAGAAACAGTTTAAGCTTCACTTATTACATCAGCAGCCTGGACATATTGTATTCTGTCACTTGAAAAACTCCTGATGAAGTGATATGCAACACCTCTCATTCCAAAGAAATGTAACTTTTCAAGTAATAGTTTATGATCCACTGTCAAATGATTTGAAGAGGTCAATGAAGACACCTAATGAAAGTTATCGTTTATTTAATGCATTTTAAATGTTTTTAAACAAACACATGATATCTTTTCCCCTTCGAAAGCCATACTGGTTAGTAGAAATTATATTATATTATCCAAAAAATTTCACTGAGCGGTTTACCGAAATGTTTACAGAATTTTGCCAATGATGTTATAAATAATAATAATAATTTTATTGCTTTGGAACAATGATACAGCAAGGTACAATATAATTCTATATAAATGGAGAAACATTATTTTAGAATGGGAAAGGTTAAGCGAATCTCAAATACTACACACAAAACATCCATTTGAGACAAATTGGCGTAATTTTAATATATTCCAAATATATTACGCAATTTTCCTAGCCAAAAAAATTGTGATCTTATTCAAGGCATGAAGCGGTGAGTTCACATTTTCAAAGCAAGGGATATTTCGTTTTATTGTTGTGTAAATCGGAATCGGAATATAACACAATAGTTATTTGTGTACCAAGGCCGTAATGTTGATCTTTTTTGGCCGAATCTGAAATTTGCGGCCGAGGCGTAGCCGAGGCCAAGCAAATTTCAGGTGAGGCCAAAAATATCATACGGCCGAGGTGCACACAAAATTTTTTAAGCGAGTGTCTCATCAAATAGGTAACAACTTTTTTTTACAATTTTGTTTCTAAACAGAGACGAAACTGGAAGATTAGATTCAAATTTTTATTAACCAAATGAAAAGTGTATTATTAAGTAACAAAGATGTGTACAGAATTACTTACAGTAAGTATGATAAACAGAAGTTGGGTCATAACGAAGTTAATAAATTAGGGCATTATTTGCTATTAATTGTTATGTTAAATGTACATTTACTACATTTTGAAAATGTAATACCACTTTTAGACATGACATTGTTAACAAACATTTCATTTTCTTGATTTTCCGTAACAATGGTTCTTGCTGGAAAGCTGCTTACTGAAGTACCATCTAATTCAATTTCTTTGGAATTATTTTGAACAGAAGAACGCATACCTGAAGTACCTTTTCCTCCTGCAAGAATTCTATTTGAAATTTCCTTCTTTCTTGAAATGGAATCTTCAATGTAGCCTTCTGCTACAGAGTTAGACTTCCAACCTCCGTGGCTTTTTAACATTAAAATATCAGCCCCTGTTTCAACCAAGAGAGAGGCTGAACTTCTTCTAAAAGAATGACCCGTATACTTATTAGCATTTGGTAATTGTAGATACTGTGCAATAAGTGATGGTATTTTTCCAAAGGTATGAACACCAACAACTTGTGTAGAACATTTTCCTTGGCGATAATTTATAAAAAACGTTTGATGACGTACATTGAAAGGTCGTAAATTTAAGTATTTTCGAATCAGCTGTAGGGCACTTATATTTTCAATTATTTCATCAGTTATTGTAAATACTCGTTTTTTACCGGTTTTTGTCTCCGGGACTGTGATTACTAACAAGTTTCCTTTGTCTTGAATATCATTTATAGACAACTGCCTTAGTTCATTTCGCCTACAAGCACCAGTCAATCCAATTATCAAGCAAACCTAAAAATATTACAATATAGTTATAAGAACAATGAACTTTAAAAATATTGTGTTTTATTACCTTCCACATTAAGTAGTTCTTATCTGGAGCTTCTGTTAAGAATTTATTGATATCGTCTCTTGTAAAAACTGCCGACTTTTTCGCTTCGTAACCCACATTTTGCTTTTTCAAAAAAGCATTCAGTTTTGAAAACTTGCTGATATCAATGTTATTTTTGACCATAATTGTTGATTTTAACATCGAGTATACGGACCATAATGTTGATGATTTTGAAACCTTGGCCTTTTCCAGAAAAAATGCGAGAAGTACTTCTTCTTTTAATTTTTTAATCTTATGTATGTTGCACCATTCCATAAAAATCTCATACTGGTTTAAGTAAATCTGCCTGGATTTTTCAGGTAATAAATTTAGAGTCGCTGCATTGGCGGCTTCATAAATTTCAGCTGGATTGTCACTATCACTGTCACTCATTTTTCTTTTTAACTGTTTTTTATCACAGTATACACCGTAAATGTGGTTTTTATTATTTGTTAGTTATTTATTTTACATTTCATTTCACTGACAGAAACGGAAAGCTTGTAAATAAACAGCCTGGCAACGGAACCTTTCCTTTTGTTTTATGGGTAAATAATTCAAACATGCAAATTAAGTGTGTCTAGTAGGCCGCCTTCATAATTTGACAATCTTAATATCGGACGTGGAAATAACTCAAATAAGCAAATTAAATGTTTCTAGTAGGTTGCCCTCATAATGACTTTGTTTGCAAAAGCGGCCGTAAAGTAAAAAAGCGGCCGTAAAGTAAAAAAGCGGCCGTAAAGTAAAAAAGCGGCCAAAAAAGATACACTTTAGGGACGTTAATAGATCCGTAAAACTTCATTTTTTGTGACACTCGCTTAAAAAATACATTTATAATAACCTGTAGACATTAAGCAAATAATACACATAGATTCAAAAGTTTTGCATCACCTTCTTCGGATGCGAAGGAATTTTTTTCGCTAACAAATTTTTTGTTGGCTTGTTTATCAATGTTTACCATCTCAATATGTCCCATATTTTTTGCAATATACAGATGTTTACAGTTTTTTTTGTAAGATAACATTTTTGGTGCGATCATTTTATCATTCAAGGCATTTGATTTTTACGATTTTAAGTGCAAACATGAATCGTCAAGTCATAAGTGAGATTGGCCGTGCAAGAATAGTGGCTTTAGTTGAAGAAGGTCATTCTCAAAGGTTCCTGGCAAACAGAGTTGGCGTTTGGTAAAGTGATGTGTCTCGTGTATGGAGCAGGTATCTCCAGACCAATTCTCTTCGTGATAGACCTAGAAGCGGTAGAAGGCGTGTTACTAATCAGCGGCAGAACCACTATATCCACTTTACTATCCGAAGAAACCCGACCATGGCAATACCAGCACTCCAAAGAGATATGAGACATGTGTTGGGAGTTCAAGTATCGATCTCGACATTACGAAGACGAATACTTGCGACAGGTTTGAGATGTCGCCGACCAATAAGAGTGCCCAGACTACAACCTGAGCACAGAGTTCGCCGACTACAGTGGGCTCAAGAACACGCGGCCTTGCTTGAAGAATTTCGGAATTCGGTGTTTTTTTCCGACGAGACAAGGATTTGTTTGGTACCAGATAGCCATCGAATACGTGTGTGGCGGGATCCAACGAGAGTTGCTCAGCTTGCCCATGCTCGCCCCGTGCCGCCCTTCAGAGAAGGAAGTGTTTTTTTTTGGGCTGGTATCATGTTAAATGATCGCACAGAATCAATTCATGTGGAGGAAACGATGACTGGTGATAGGTATCTCAGAGAGATTCTACATCCTCACGTGAGACTATGGCGCGCAGCTGTAGGCAATTCCTTCGTTTTTATGGACGATAACGCCCGACCTCATCGGACCAGAGCTGTAAATGAGTATCTTGAAACTGAAGAGATCAATCGATTGAACTGGCCTGCCCTATCTCCTGACATGAATCCCATAGAACATGCAGAACATGCTTGGGACATGCTTGCTAGGGCAGTGGCAGCACGTATAAATCCACCCAGGAGTGTACAAGAGCTTGTTCATGCGGCCCAAGAAGAATGGCGAAATATTCCTCAACAGAATATCAATAATTTGGTAAACAGCATAGGCAGGCGACTTCAAGCTTGCATAAATTCTAGAGGTGGAAAAACTCTTTATTAAAAGTTCTCATGCAGGTTCTCACTTAACCTTTTCTTTAAAAAGAATCAATTTGTATTTAATTTATTTAATTTCTAAGAATACTTTTTATGTTTAAAGCAAGTTTATTATTGGATAATGAAAATTTTTGACAAATATACACGTTTTTTTTTATTGAAACTAATTATTTGATTAATCTCTGATCCATTTATAATGAACACATTTTTTTTTTCGGAGATTTAGGGTGATGCAAAACTTTTGAATCTATGTGTATAATGGGGAGAATTATGTGAAGTGGTAACAGAAAAGTGATCCCTGTAAAAAATACACAAACCACCACTGGGTCTT
>CAJUYG010002334.1:34225-46200 GCA_910591675.1 Galerucella calmariensis | reverse complement strand
AGAGGTGATACCGATCATCGTTTCATCTACGGGACTAATTCCCAAAATTCTACAAGATAGCCTTACCAAATTATGTCTTCACAAAAATACATATATCGATCTTCAGAAGGCTGCCATTCTAAATACCTGTCACACTGTCCGTAAATTTCTAAACATGTGACACGCTCGGGATAGGTGAACATTACCAGCAAGTGCATACTTGGAATGATAATAATAATAATAATAATAATAATAATGCATATAAGAATACTATTATAGGGAGCGCGTTGATTTGGAAACAATTCCAATTATCTTGCGATGAGAGGGGCTATAAATTGTGAAAAATACATCAACAACAAAGTATTAGTTCAATATAAAAAATCATTATGGAAAATACTATAAAGAATCAGTGATCAAAACAACGTGGAATGAAACCGCAAAATTGATAAATTAATAAAAGATTCGACCTATTCAATGATATCGATCGCTAAATACACCAAGCGTGAATTATTACTAAAAGAGCCTGGAAAAAGAAAACAAAGTTTGAGCAAAAAAGAGATATTGGACATGATTAATCTATACGACACCATATTATATGCTTTATATAAACTGGCAAGGCGTGATGCAGAAGGATCTCGATGTTAAGTGTATTATTTTAAAACCGAAAAGAGCAATACGGGGTTAATCATCCCAAGAATAGAGTATAGCTCTATATTTTCCAAACCAGTGCAAGGAAGAGCACAAAGATATAGTTGATACAAAATACCGATATTTTTCTTTTTCGAATGTTCAAGAAATTGCCCGAGCGAAACATCAAAACTGACAGGTTATTTTTAACAGTTAATATAGCTCGGGATAAACCATGTTCCTAAAGATGGTACAAAAATATAACGAATGGGGTGGAAATAATAAATAAATGGATAAAAGACTCTGCAGAGATAACTGGTCTCAAAATTGGGAAAATTAAAATCACCAACCATTCCGCACATTCGATTACAGTGTCTCACCTTGCCAAAGCAGGTATTAATGAGCAGGAAATCATGAAAATCACAGGACACAGTGTTGAGAAACTCCCCACCCAATGTAAAATGAAAATATAATATACTGAAAGTGATTTTCATTGTAGAGTCAAAAAATAATCTATCGAATTTCATACAAGAGTTCAATAAATTAGATAATTCTCCAGAACTTCTCTCAAACTTGATGCCATTTAGCAATAGCCACTCGAGCTTTCCGGACTTTCGTGTTCCTCGCCTGGCTGATGTTAAACGGAAGTACAATCAGTAAATTAAGTGAACGAAGTTTGTTGGTAGGTAATTGATGCAAATCGAAAAAACGATCAATGGAACACTGAAAGAGTCGAAGACACTCTCAGGAATCTATGATCAAATGAGAATCGTTGAGTGGTTTAGTGTGGTGGAGAAAGACTCTTTACAGAAGCTATACCTTAGGCTGATAAGTAGTACAATCATGGGTACTCCACTCCTGGGTATACAGAATTATGTTGCACAAGTTTTCTTTTATCCCTGAATTCTCAAAATATTGGAATTTGTCCATTATTGACCTAGGTTAATAATAGAAAAAATTATTAACCACTAATAAAGAAATTCAACTTGTAAGTTGGCTAGGAGAAGCAATGATTGTCAACTTTACAGCTTGTAGTGGAAAATAGTATATTATACACCAAGGTGGTGATTATTGATTTGTTGTTTGTTTTTCGCGAGAGGCTTCGCCACGCGCGGAATGAGGTACGAGGCTTATAAATGTCCCCACCACTATAGTGTATATACAATTTTTTCCACTACTAGCCAAATTTGAGACAAAAATTAAAAATAATCCACAAACGCACCACGAGAAGCGTATTCCCCGTTGTCTAACTGACAAGTACACTTTGTTATTCTGAAGCGTTTGAATTTTCATCACCAATCTTACGGGGTGTTATTTTACAAATAAGCCTGATACCAATCAACAATCCACTTTTAGCGAGGATACCGTTGAAGTGATTCAGTAACCGAACACTAACCGCGTTGTTTTAGCGTCCAACGGTATCATAGGGGAAGGTGTTGTGACGTAATATGCTGACGTCATTGTTTGATACCGTTGATCTGAAACATTTCAACAAGTAGGTAGGTTACTGGCGGTTACTGAAAATTTTGTTCACAAACATGAAACATGCGCCAGTGTCACATCGTCGTAGTAGTTTATAAGTATTATTCTATGGTAGTAGTCTAATATTTGTGAAACAAAAATTAGCTTATAACATTATTAACATCATTCATAACTGTTGATCGAACAACATCGAATCTATCTGCTATTTTATTTAGTGTGCTTTGGTAATTATTGTACCACAAAAATATTTTTTTTTTTTTGGCTTTGGATAGCTTGATCCATTCAGCCACGAATTTATTGTACTGTTGCACTGTTTGTTACAATAATCAGCATAGTATGGTACTTAGATTGTACAAGATAAGTATATTCTAAACACTGCATTGACCAGGCAAGTATTCTCCATTCAAGGCCCTAATCAACTTTAATGATGGTAACTTGGTTATGGAAACTTACAACAGGATTATACAGGGTTATTTTTCACGCTAAGGTGCCTTTCATAGCGACTTTACAACACACAAAACGGGCAACGGAAAGAAGGTAAAATATATAACATAGGGATAGAAACGAGGTACAAGACTGAACAGATATACACTGACACTGACATCCGATACCAAATTCTTCTTTTTGTCCTTTTTAAAAACTCCCATATTATTTGGCTTAGCCTAGGATTACGTCGAGAGAGATACAGAACGCTAGCTTGATTCTGAGGGAGCGGAATCTTTTCTTTTGCGAGGGATTCTGTCAAATACTTAACTGCATTGTCATTATGTAAACAGCCAAACATCCAGTGATTGATGTCATCAATATTGCCGTCGCAGTCACATAATTCCGTTTCACTTAGTTTAAATCTGTACAGGTACGCATTTACGGTGGCATGATTGAAAATACATCTGACGAACTTGGTGTAGATGTTTCTATTGGGGTGACTTCTTGCAGCAAAAGACTCAATTGGTGAATTAGGATGGACTTTAGTATAAAGGTTATTGCTTCGACTACAGAAGGTATACCATTCAATATCCCAGTTTTGCTATAGACATTGTCTGCGTGCTGCTGTAAGATCTGTTCTATATAACCAGTTGGTTTTTGTACCTTTCAAGATCGTTTCTTTAGCGAAGTAATCTGCTCTAATGTTTGCCAAAATTGCCAGCGTGCCCCTTTACCCAAATGAACCAAACAGGACTATTTATTTCATGTAATTTTAGTTGATTCTCTAAAATTCTTACAATGAGTTCATTCTTGTGAAGCTGATTATGTGAGTTTTTTAAAGCAGATAATGCAGACTTTGAATCACAAAAATATAAGTAGCGACTTTTCAGGGGATAGAGGTTTTCTACCTCCTCTAAAAGGTTTTTGAAGAATTTTTTCTCTGTCGATCCTTTAAATTTTCAAGAAGTTTTTGAAATGTAGATTTTTTTAATTTAAATAATTCGTAAAACGCAGTGTTGTTGTGATTATCAAGCCAAACAAATTCATTCATAAACATTCTTATGTGTTTCTCTCTTATTATTGCTGACGTTAAGTAAACATCGATATTATTTTCAATTAAAAGAGCATTGTTTATTAAAAACAAGTTTGCCTCAACAATTAGCTCCCAAATTACTGGAAGTAACTGAAGATTTAATTCCATTTTTTTTATTTTTCCAGCAAGAAACAAGAACGAACAAAACAAAAACAAACCCTACATAACCAAATATGAAATATTGTATGTCAAATTAAGTGTTTTCCGTTTTACCACCGTTTGTGTTTTAGAGATCTTTTCCAGTTACTGGTAGTGGGGATAACAATTACATACCGTAACGATACCGATACCAGTTACTGCACCTTCAACGGTATCCTCGCTAAAACTGCCCTCTAGTCTACTTAGTGCAGTAATTTTTGGTTGAGCGCGAGTTTTAAACTAATGACATTCTTAATTACATAATTTTATCTCGATAAGTTGCAAATATGTTAAATACAGTCTCCTGGTTATACAAAATTATGAAGCACAAGTTTTTGTTGATTTTTGTCGATTATTGACCTAGGTTAACCCGGCATTAGTCGCCAAATGAGATTTTCTCTCACACTTTTTTTAAAGTCTGGTATATTTGCCTTTAGACACATTTCTGAGCGTTGTCATATCGGCTACTTTACTGGCTACTCCCACTTATATTCCTAGCATGATAAGTGTAAGCTCATCACCTCCTATTGGTGTAATGCAGAGTGTTTATCAGCAGGACGCTTTTCGTGTGAGATTTTCCCTCATTAGGCGACAAACCGTGTAATAAATTTAGCACCATATCTATAAATTTGTATTTGTTGTTTTGAACGATCCTATACCACCTAGACGTGCATATCTGAAAGAACTTGCTCTTTCTTTAATAAAACCTCACCTTATAAATCGGTCCCAGATTCCAAGCTTACCTTGCAGCCTACGAATGTGTATTAGAAAAACAGCAAAATTACCAACACCAGAAGTAAGACAACCAGAAAATACCAATGAAAGCTTTTGTACCTTCTGTCCTCGTCAAAAGAACAGAAAAGTAAAGAAAGTATGCAGAACTTGCCAGCGACCGATTTGCCTAGAACATACAATTTTTTCATGTCGGACCTGTGCTATGGGCATGGAATCTGATGAAGATTTATAAACATTATTCTTCTATAACTGATAATAATATTGACTGTGCAATTTTCGAAATATAACTTATATTTTTCAAAAGAAATCCATGTTATTTCCTAACATTTTGTACATGAGAGAAACTCTCACGCGCGACAAATGATGGGATTTTATGCATAGCGACTAATGCCGGGTTAATAATAGAAAAAATTATTAACCACTAATAGAGCAATTCAACTTCTCAGTTGGCTGGAAGAAGCAATAATTGTCAACTTCACAGCTAGTAGTCGAAAAAATATATCATTTTCATTTATTGCTTACTGTTGTACTGTGACTATCCGCTGATTTAAAATTATTGAATCAATTGTTCAAGACACGTAAATTTTGAAATGGTAACAATGAATGGGGCACTGGAATTGTGGTAACAATTTTTAATCTATTTTTCTAAAATAAATTCAACTCACTCATTCAGTTTATTTTATTTTTTCGTTAATAACAACGACGTTTATTTTGAATGAACATGAAAACCGTGATGTCAATGACTATACCACTAAAACCCTTGTCGGATACACGCACGCAATGCGACGAGCATTTTTCATGTCTCCAATTACTATTAGTTGAGTAATAAAAAATATAAAATGCTTGAAATTTATGTTATTTACCAGCTCTTAATTAGTTTCAGGATAAAAAAACGTCATTCACTTGATACCTCCCCCCAAAAAAAAAGTTGGAAATATGTATAGTCTCTCCGAACAATCCATAAACTAGAAGAGCGAACAAACGTATTATTTGATGCAAACATGGGAAATGTCAAAGTTTATTTATTCATTTTGTTGCAATCCACGGAAATATCACATGATTGTCGAAACTCATTCGAGGCTCGATTGTTTCATTGTATAGAAACCAATATTGAAGTCAAGTCACACAAGAATGCAATAAGTTCTGCATGACTTTATTGTTGTTAATTCAAGTAAAATTTGGACTTTTTGAAAGGCAAATCAACGAGAAAATAATATTATTCCGAGAAGGAATATTCCCAGAAGACTCCAGTCCCAAGAAGATGCAGACAATGAGCTTTATTTTGAATGTACCAACAAGCGAGTAGACTGCTGCCAGAATTGGTTACATAAGATGGAAAAATCCATTCCTCTTCATGGAAAGTACTTTGATAAACAATATCTCTAGAAAAGTATCAACTATTTTTTTCTAGCTCTATATGCAAAGTATACCTTCAATTATTTGTATATCTACCTCGTGATAGTTTTGTAGATTTTTTAAATTTCAATTAAAATGAACTTTGAAACACCAGCTTGCAAAAAAGTTATTTCACAATTATGAATACAATTTTTTGGAAATCTTAAATTCCAGAGCCTTAGTGTGAATTTTCCTCTTACCAAATGAAAAACAATGTATGCTTGTATAAGGTAGAGTGTGCTATTACCGGCTTACTAGAAAAACATTTCAGTGTTACTTTAAATATTAACAAAACAATAGTATAGTGTATAATTGCCTAAGTGTATTTGAACAGATTCGAATGTTCTTTTTTATGTTTCATAAACAAAGTGTAAGTATAGTAGAGTTTGTATATAAATAAAAATCATTTTCAAAAAAGTAGCTTTTTTCTAATACCGGTCTAGACTCGAAAACTGAAGCTATTGCCGGCTCAATAGATTTCTAATTCCACTATTTGCACTAGAAATGTGTTTCAAAAAGTAACTAAACGGCAGAAATTGTTCATTTAGAAACAAAATATATGTACATATAGGTATATGAAATAAACATAATAGAAACAAAACAAAAATTTAATTTCGCAAATAAATACAAAAAAATCTTAAAGAAATTTGGTTGTGATTATGAATTTAGTCCATTGCATCTATTTCAGGAATCTCTTCTCGGTTTGAGAAGAAAATAATTCCGGGAAAGTATTTTTTTCGTATGTTACAATAACATTCTGACCTTTTTCATAGTTGTCTCTGTTAGATTTTAATTTTTTATCAGGTACTCCACTTTTTCCGTTTTTTTCTCAATTTTCACTCTTGGGCTTCTTTGTAAATAACCATTTACGCTTTTCTATTTTTTTTCTATGATTTTTGTTTCTTTTTTTCTTCCTTGGCATACTTTTCGGCCTCCACTCTTTTTTGGTATTCTATGAATTCATCCGAGATGGCGACAATGGGTGTGAGCTATATTTTGTTACCCCTTTCTTCGCCGTTTGATCCTTTTTTTTGGAAAATAAAACGCACTTTTAAATGGGGTAGGAAATTTAGTTGGTGGTTAAATATGGTTCATTCAAATTTTGTATATTTGTTTGATTCATTGGGTTGGACTTTGAATTAGATGTGGATGTCAGTACTTCTGTTGATATTTTATTAACGTTAGAAGGTGGGGTGTTTGGCTCATCCATTGGGGAATTACTTCCAAGTATTTGGGAAGTGGACGGAAAACTGGTACACTTATGGCTCGAAAACAGACTCCGGAGTAGGAGATGGAATATATGGGGTACAAGAGAAGATCACGGTCTCTCTAAGCCTAGGGAAACATGCTACTGTCTTTCAGGCAGAGGTACTGGCGGTGCAATGCTGTGCAGACGAGTTGATGAGACAGGAGGTCGATAACCAAAGAATCGTCATCTACTCCGACAGCCAAGCAGCACTTAAGGCGATACGCTCATATAAGATAACATCACATCTGGTGTGGGACTGTCGGAAGGCCCTAAACAGACTAGGTAGTCATAATAGAGTGACCCTAGAATGGGTACCAGGCCACCAAGGAATGAAAGGCAATGAAAAGGCTGACGAATTAGCCAAGCAGGGAGCAACGGAGGTCATGATAGGGCCAGAACCTTCCTGTGGAATTGCAAAATGGCTAAGTAAAGAGAGCATCCACAAATGGATAAACAACCAGGCGTTGCGCTGGTGGTATGAAACCCCACGCAAAATTAATCCTTAAAAGCCCTTCGACAAAACTGTCACACGACCTACTAAATCAAAGTCGGGAAACGACGAGGATGATGGTGGGAATGCTGACCGGACATTGTAGGCTGAGGAAACATATGCACACCATTGGCCTTGCAGATGACAGCCTATGCAGGTTCTGCCAGGAAGAAGAAGGAACCACGCAGCACATACTCTGTGAGTGCGAAGGCCTAGCAAGGGTGCAGTTTCACTTATTCGGAGAAGAAAAACCGAGGGCAGAGAGCTACGCAAAGGAGGCGATATCCAGGCTATTAGGTCTAATAAAAAGAATAAAGCTAGATATTGAGCTCTAAATATAGGGAGGACCACAATAGATTTGCAAAGGTCGCAGTGGGATAGGACAAAGAGCCACTCCAATTCTAATCTAATCTAATCTAATCTAGTATATAGTTTTCATTTCGCCCCACTACTTTCTTAGATATAGCGGCTCAATAAATTTCTAAGTAAGATATTAACGCATTTTGTTGATTAGGGGCAGCACTTTGAAATAGAAAAGACCTTAAATGTGACTTTTATTATTGGCCCGGAATTAAGTACCAAAAATTGAGGCCGATAGTAGGCCAATGTACCTTGGGGATATTTTTTCAAATTGAAGTCTACCTATACATGAAAAATAAAAAATCAGTCATCATGCCTCTTAAAAAACTTAAGATCGCTCTGCGAAAAATATATTGTTTTTTTTTTCCAGTAACATGATTGTTTGAATAAAAATACACTTACAATATTTTCAGTTTGGGGAGATACGCTCGAAATACATCTGGTTGAATTTTCAGTAACTTTGGAGCTCGTTGAATATACCTGTAACCAAAAATTATATAATTAGTTATAACAGTGAATGAGAAAGATCTCACTGTAAGTTGAACAACTACTATAAGTATTGAATGAAGTATTATCACAGATTATAAAGAGTACAAATACGAAAGCTTGACAGAGAACAGTAAAAAGAGAGGGAGAGAGAGAGATGGGTGGACATACCCATTTAAATGCCCATCGGCTTATGTCGACTCCGTTCGGGCTGCTTCGCGAAATTTGTCAACAGGGTTGTCAATTTGCATAATATTTCCTTCAACTTACGATCATGGGTCAAATATTTAATAAACATTAGCATAAGTGTGATAGATATACAGATACAAATATTCGATAATTACTTGTTTAAAATCAATTTTATCAACATTAAAAGAATCATACAATTATACCATAAATATATACTTTTTTCACAGACCACATCCTTGGCAACCATGCACAATAACGGTGACGGCTAACCTAACCCAACATAATCAAAACGTCAAAACATGCTCAAAATCAATTGTAATCTGTTCTCAAAATTCATAACGCAATTTTTGTTTGCTTCATTGTTTGAAATTGTTCAATCGGCGATATTATTTGTGTTATTTGACTAATCGATTGTGCGTTGTGGTAATATTAACTATGAAAATATAGTGGTATATATATAGCGGTGATAGAGCAGGGGCTGGAATTTACTCCAGGAACCCAAGAACACAGGTTTGTGTACCATTGGGTGAGGCTGTATCTGCATATCAGGCCGAGATATATGCTATCTTGGAATGTGCGCAGATAAACCTAGACAGAGGTTATGTGGATCGACGCATAACCATATACTCCGACAGTCAGGCAGTAATTGAAGCCCTGAGTGGGTATACCAGCAACTCAGGACTTGCTAACGAATGTCGAGAACGACTTGCTAATCTTGCAAGGCGGAACGTGGTGTGGCTAGAATGGATTCCAGCCCACTCTGGTTTTGAAGGCAACGAGATGGTGAATGCTCTGGCTGCGGAAGGGGCGGCAGCTCCTTTCTGCGGCCCGGGCCCGACCCTGGGCCTAACAAAACAAAGAATACGCAAGGAGACGAAGAAGTGGCTGAGGAATCAGCACCTCGCTCATTGGAATGCTCTGCAGGGTCCTAGACAATCCAAACTTCTACTGAAGGGATGGACTGATGGACACGCCAGGGCAGCCACTGAACTACCAGGGAGTAGGCTAAGGAAGATAGCAGGACTCCTAACAGGGCACTGCTGTATGAGGAAGCACCTCTACAATCTAGGAGTAGAGGAAAGTTCCCTATGTAGGGGTTGCGGCATGACTGATGAAACGTCAGTTCATGTTCTCTTAGAGTGTCCACACTGGGCTGTATTACGCAGGCGAATCTTCGGAGTCACTGTCATGGCTCCTGGAGCCATCCACTGAAAAAGGTTGTGGCCTTTATTGAAGGGCTCGGCTTCATGGATGACTAGGTAGTAGGAATGGCACAATGGGCCCGCCAGTGGCCTCAGTGTCGGAACCTTGGCTTGAGTTGTCCAGGACAAGGCTCGCCTGCACATTTAGTAGTAGTAGTAGTATCCCTACCTATGATATAAGAAATTTTAAAGTATTTGATATTAACTTTGGTGCTACAAATTATCATCAAAATGCATAGGTGTATATTGCATTCCCTTTGATAATAAATAAATTAAGAATTATTTGTACTTTAAAATTTGGTTGATTTTTGTGATTATTTGTGTTATCTGAAAATGTATTTATCAATTAATTTACCAAGAGTAATGACTATAACAAATCATAGGAATTTACATATGGGTATTAAATAAATACATAAATATATATTCGATTATAATTATTGTCTTAATTCATGGCGCAGTTTTAAGGATTTAGTCGAAACTAAAAAACTAGATCCGGCACTAGAAATTGTTATTGACCCCGAGTCAACACTGCAATTTGGTAAGAAATTCGGAAAATATTTTAAACTGGCAACATCGCGGCCATACCGAGTTAAAGGTCCAAGGTCATTGACGACGGAGCTGAAAATCGTTTGATGTTTTACCGGGATTCGTATCTGTTCTCCTTATAATCTGTGATATTATTACAGTTTTATATAATATTGTCGTATTTTTTAAAGCGCGTTATGAATAGATATCGCAGAATAATAATTATTATAACGCTCCAAAGTTTTGATAAATATTTTTTAAAAACACCGACCGTTAAACTAAGAAGCAGCAACTATTTCCTGGGCTATAGGCTCCGGCGAATATTAAATTACATTTCAAAGTCAAACGGGGTTGGCAAATCTACAAGATATTCAACACCCACCATTCTGGTTTGCAATTGGAAAGGACAACATAACTTTTAGACTGGTTTCGGCGTATTTGCGACTCATCAGTACAATGTATATGTTCTCCGTCCGCTAGCTCAAAGCCTAACTCAATATCCGTCGGTGCCTATTGCCTGGGAAGTAGTTGTTGCTTCTTAGTTGACGGTCAGTGTGTTTGAAGAATATTTTTCAAAGCTTATAAAGCGTTATAATGATTATTATTCTGCGATATCTACCTATAAGTACTGACTTTATTTGTGAAAAATTGTTTATATGCGGGGTATAGCGAATGATCTTGCTGAAAAAATCGAATTGCCTAAAGTGTTGTACTTCCAGTGTCGGTATAATGTTTTGTATGTCTCTCTTTCCAATCGAGCTCAAGCTATCAGTGAATTTATTCATAGTTTCCAGATATTCAGCACATTTGAAATAGTCGCGTCATTATACGCGAAAAAAGGCCTTAAAAAAATTTTTCGGGCAGCACCGATCAGAATGCGGTTTTCGGCATTCGCTTGCAAAAATTAATTGTTAAAAAAGTTACCTAGTTTTCATTTGTCCAAAATCAGAAATTGCATTGTTGCAGCCAAAAATGCATTCGAAAAATGCATTTTTTGAGACGCCCTTCGGACAACTTAATAACTTTGTAAGAAAGAGTCAGAACTGGCCCAGAATGGGTACTCGGGGGTTTTTGAGGTCACTGATCACGATTATGATGTTCAAATTGACACCCTGACCACCTGGGGCTCAGGAACGCCGACGAACGTCATCTCCGTGGAACACTCCCAGAATTCGTGCGGGGAAGGAAAAACACTTGGCGCCCGGGGGTTTTTTGGGTCGCTGAATTCAAATATGGCATCGGCGAACACCCCCTGCACACCTGGTGCGCCCCAACCTGGACGTAGACGTCCTCTCCGAGAATTTTCCTGACAAGAGTGTCAAAAACAACCCAAAAATCATTGTGGGGGAGTTTTATGGGTCGCAAAAGCAGAATTTGACGTTGAAAACGATCCCCCGAGCACCTGGTGCACTGCAACCTGGACCTGAACATCTTCTCCTAGGCTTTTCCAGACACATTCGAAAAAGACGATCCGGAAATCGTTAAGGGGGGTTTTTTGGGTCACTGAATGCAAATATGGCATCGGCGAACACCCCCCACACACCTGGTGCGCCCCAACCTGGACGTAGACGTCCTCTCCGAGAATTTTTCTGACACATT
>CAJUYG010002334.1:11644-34125 GCA_910591675.1 Galerucella calmariensis | reverse complement strand
TCTGGAAAAACCTCGGAGAAGACATTCAGGTCCAGGTTGCGGTGCACCAGGTGCTCGGAGGATCGTTTTCAACGTCAAATTCTGCTTTAGCGACCCATAAAACTCCCCCACAATGATTTTTGGGTTGTTTTGACACTCTTGTCAGGAAAATTTTCGGAGAGGACGTCTACGTCCAGGTTGGGGCGCACCAGGTGTGCGGGGGGTGTTCGCCGATGCCATATTTGAATTCAGCGACCTAAAAAACCCCCGGGCGCCAAGTGTTTTCCCTTCCCCGCACGAATTCTGGGAGTGTTCCACGGAGATGACGTTCGTCGGCGTTCCTGAGCCCCAGGTGGTCGGAGTGTCAATTTGAACATCATAATCGTGATCAGCGACCTCGAAAACCCCCGAGTACCCATTCTGGGCCAGTTCTGACTCTTTCTTACAAAGTTATTAAGTTGTCCGAAGAGCGTCTCAAAAAATGCATTTTTCGAATGCATTTTTGGCTGCAACAATGCAATTTCTGATTTTTGACAAATGAAAACTAGGTAACTTTTTTACAAATAATTTTTGCAAGCGAATGCCGAAAACCGCATTCCGATCGGTGCTGCCCGAAAAATTTTTTTTTGCGTATAATGACGCGACTAAAAAACAAATTGAATCCATAACGTGTAGAGAAATCTTTTTCACTTCCACCACGTCCAATAATACGCTCGCAATAACTCACTATTGGGTGGAAGAACATTACACATTTCTTATGGATTTCGACCACCAGCAGATTTCTCACGAATTTCAGTGTGTTAGTCAAAATAAGCATTTATTTCATTGCACTGACCTTGTTACCATGGTGATAATGAAAACATTGACCAAAAATTCTTAAAAGCATTGTTTAATTATTATTGGGAAATGTTGTAATTTAACTTTGGTTGATGAAATCAGAAATTTTTTGGAAATAAAAACAAAAGTATCTCGGAAAGCTGATATTACTTCCTTTCCTAGCATCTACAGGGTGATTCAACGAACGGGCACTTGATGTGATTATTGTGAGACTTACATTTTGACTAGAAGAAAATCTCATTATAAGTTTTAAAAACTCATCAGTTTTAGTCTCATTAGAAAAATCCTCAGTTGGTTTTTCGTTGGTGCTCTCAATTTATTATACACCTCTACAGGCTGGCAGTAATTAAAAAGTTCAACAAATTACTGATTCGATAGTGATGGAAAGCTACGAAAATCAGTTTCCTCCAATTTCGTATGAGCTGCTTTTTTGTCGTGATATTCGTTTTTTCAAAAAAGTGGTTATGCTTTGACAAAAAATATATTTATATGTTTTGATCGTCAGTATATGGTCAGTAGATTAAAGTTAAAGCAGTTAAAGTAGAAGTAGTGGTATTATCCTCATAACTCATTAGTAAGTTAAATAAATAAACCAAAATAACAGCAGATGTAACGTAAAAAAGTATTGAAATTGATTGAAAACATTTTAAGGGTTGTGGAATGGCTGTTCTTCAGATCATTATTTTATAGGTGTGGATAAAATTCCACTTATAATGGTAAAACTTTGTGAACGAAAAATATATTCACTACCTCTCACCTTCTATTATTTTTATCAAAATACATTTTTCTCGAGAAGCATCGATTGATATGGTTTTCGTGCTGAGGGTATGAAATAAAAATAAGTTGCTTGCCGGGAGAATTTAACATCAGCAGTTCTGACAACCATAAAGCGACTCGATGTTCACTGGAAAGGTTTACTAAATAGACTAAGAATAAAGATCATTTGATAGCTTTGAAAAAATATATTTCCGCAACAAATAAATATATTGAAAAGGGTTTTGATAAAATGTGAAATTTTACAAAGTGTACAAACGAAAAAGGAAAACTCAATAATGGGGTGTTAAACTTAACAGAGTAATTTTTATTTCTTCAACTATGAAATTCCAACAGATGATTTTTTCAAGACTAATCCTGAACGCAGCTCTTTCTGTATTCATTTGCATATAAAAAATTACGTTTTGTAAGTTTCATGTGCTGAATGTGACAGTTCTGTACTACAAAACACTTTCTGGACACTCTGGGGTAGACAGCTTCAACAGCTTCCCAGATGTAACTATACCTCTTCAGAAATTCCTTACTCAGACTATACCCACGTCAATGTTGACAGTTCTATTGACACAATCTCCAATTAAAATTAATTTCTTGCAGTAGTTATTAGGTTCGTTCCAACCACCAGTAATTTACAGTAATATTACTGATACACATGCGCAGTTGACAAAAATCGTTCCAACCACCTGAAATTACTGGTTCGGAACTCCTGATTACTATCAGTTCTCTGTACCATCCCGTTTGTGGACCAGTAAAATTACCGTTCAAACGATTCTTGCTTGATAGGGAGTATCGACAGTTCTGAAATTAAGAAACATGCGCAATGGCAACATTTTTATCTCAAACTGTCAAATTTGTTCTTTATGGAATGTGTAAATAGGATATGGAACTGATATTTTAGTTTTTGAACTGTTTTGAAAATAGTGTGCACCGTTTCTTACTGACTGCTTCTTTGTGTAGTCGTTGATCAAATAAAAAAAGGGAAGAATAGAGTCCAAAATCGCATTATATAATATAGCGTATATTTACTCTAACAAACAAAATTTGATTTTTTTCGTGAATACTTCTAATCTGACCATTGGCATGGACAATTGAAAAAAATTCTTGGAAAATACAACCAGGCGGGGAAGTTTCAACAAAGGAACTGGTATATAAGAGTGTACATGCCAGAAACCAAACACTCTGAGAGCTTGGGAACAATCCCAAGGATCTCTCGAGCAGAAATTCACGCCATAAGAAAGTGTGCCCAGATCAATATTGATAAATGATATGGAAATAAAGTCAAATAGTCAAGCATCCATTCAATCACTGAACTCTCGTGTAATCAGTTCCAAAATGGTGTGGCTAGGAAAACTCAACGAACCAGACGAGAACAATATAGTCACTTTACTGTGGATTCAAGGGCACACTGGAAAATAAGGAAATGAAATAGCTGAACTAGTGAAGAAGGAGACTGGAACATCCTTTTGGGGTTTCCGGAACCCTTTTCCGGTATGAGCTCCGATATAATATTGGAAAACTGGGAAACAGAGAAGATCTGACCATTGGAAAAATGTAGTGAGGCATAGACAATCAAATATTTTTCTGGGTAACTACAACCTGTTGAGATCAAAGTGAAACTGCACTGAGAGCTTTAACAGTGATCCCAACGGAACATTGTCGAATGAATGGGCACCTGAAAAAGCTCTGTAGACTCTGTGGTATGAAAAAAGAAGCCTCCATCCACATACTTGCGAATTGCACAGCAATCCAGAATCCTAGGACACCACTCCTAGGAGATATCTGGATAGGAAAGGAAAATTGATCCAAGTTCAAGCCTGCTGATATCCTATTCTTCAGTTGTAGTAGATATTAGTACGATGATGTGTATGAGACAGTGGACAGACAGACAGAGGTTCTCACCCTGCAAATACAGATTGTATTTGCAGGATGAAAACCTCGAGAAGGTCTATTTAGTTCTAATGATGACCAAAGCAGGAACCAAGATCAATACAAAGACAGTGATCATATCTATTCAATATACAAGGCAAATTTAAAGCATCACTAACTTCTTTTATGCAATTGCTGACACTGTGTTGACAAACACAAGAGTATAAATTCAGCCCGATGTCAGATTCATAGTTCACTTTTTTAGAAGCAAAGAGCTGTCAGTATCTGAAGTTATTATATTTCAATATGTATAAAAAAAGGTTAAACAAGCTGTCTCATATTCTTAACGAAGGTACAACGTTTTTCTCACTTTAGTAGTTTTGTCCAAAGCTTGTGCTCTTATATGAGCTGCCAAATGCGGATCTAAAATGTTTATTCGCCTGCAACTTCTTTAGAAAGTCTGTGAATTTTTAGAAACTGGAGGTCTCTTAGATTGAAGGGGTCTTGCCTAAAGGGATGAAGGACCGTTTTTGGTGATAAGAAATCATTCTCCACAAGTTCCACTACATTATTTAGCACTATTTGATGAATATAAAACGTTCTCGCGTCATTCTCGTCTAACTAATAACTGCTTATTACTGTACCTACTAATTACTTCAAAGAGTAACTTAAAAGATTCAAAAAGGTAATCAAACTGAGAAAATGAATGTTAAAACTACAGAGTACCTGACAAAACCGCAATATAAAACTCGATTATTCTAACCGCAATTAAATTAAAGTTCCGCAAGTGGAATAAGCGTTTCAAAAGCTAAATAGTATCTAGTCAAATAAAATTTGCCAAATTTTCTAAAATTCTAATTTTATTTCACAGACAAAATTGGTTTAAAGCTTGGGTCGATCAAAATATGAGAAATATGTGAAATAGTTTGAAACTATCCCCCATGGATTCAATCATCAAATTTTACTCAGATACTCGTATATTCCAGCATTTGAAAGTTTTTGATAATAAATAATTCACGGATCTGTTTTCCATACCTACTTCAAAGTAGCTGTTTAACGAAAACAATTTAATTTGTACCCACAGCTTTATGTTGGGATTTTGAAAAGATAAATCTGCATACAATTCGTAGTGAAGAGGTTTTAATTTCGAATTAAACTCTCCTTCCAACTTTTGTGGATAGTAATATGCCAGCAATTTTGTGGAAAGCAATGAAGAAAATTGTGAAGGTAATTTCTTTGTTCATAAAAGTATTCGTCGACGATTCAAATTCTTAAACTTTAAAAAATGTTTAATTGTAGATTACCAGTCACATGTCAAAAATACTGCTTTTTGTATTAGAAATGTCAGTATTTGTCGGTATTTGTCGGTATTTGTCTGTAAAATACAATGGATATTGCCAAGATTCTCAAATCGGTGAGAATTTATAGAATTACCAGCACATTTCAATGAGGCTAGTTGATTTAAATCGCAATATTTTGAAGTGAAGATTATACTGAGCTGCTATGTACAATAGGGAACTTGCCCATTTTTTTTTATTATACTAAAATGTGTGTTTATATATGAAAACACATTATACCAAATATCAGCCCTTAAATCGCAATACTTATTTCACAATAAATAATTAAAGTTGGAATCGCCACCGGGTATATTCAAACGAAGCAAAATGCGCGGCAGCGGCTGTGACGTCACACCGCACCTCGCGCATCGGTAACCGCAGAAAGCACCCGGCCGGCACGAGTTTAACAACCATTTGAAGCATTTCTTATTGATTTTTTATCGAATTCGAATCGTTAGCGTCAGTTTCTCAGTTTTTAAGTGTTTAATGTTTATTTTTTGTATTTATTATGGAAAAAACTCTGTATAAATACTGTATCGTTCCTTTGTGTACGAGTACAACTGTGGAAAATCCAGATAAAATTTTCATTAGCGTACCTGAAGATAAAAAGCGACGAATAAAATGACTAAAAGCATGCAGAAGAGGTGTGGGGGATTTTTCTACGAAGAGCAAAGACATTCACGTTTGTGAAGATCATTTCAATGTAAGTATAAATACCTAATATAAATAATTAGGGTTCGGTAAACTTGTTACTTTACCAGTAAAGCCTGCAATCTTCTATTACCACATACGCACTTAAATATAAAAAAATATCTACTAATTTTATTTAGATATCGAGGTACCACCTATTTAGTTAAAAATATTACTTAGGGACCCATCATTTTATACTTAATAAATATTTGATTATGTATGTTATTTTTTTGTTTCAGATTGCCGAAGATATGGATAATTATTTGAAGTTTAAACTGATGGGTGGTGAAAAAATAATGAAATCTCATGTAGTGCCTCACATTTTTGATTGCCAACCAGACAGAAAAAGAACATTTTCAGTTCCTGCAAAAGCAGCAGCTGTTAAAAGGGTAAAGAGAAGACTTGTTGAGGAAGTAGTAGCTTCCTGTTCTACCACAACATTACCAGGAATACTACAAACAATACTACAAAGGAATTTGTGCCTATGATATGGGTATGTATAATGTATATGATAATAAATGAGCACTGGTGCTTATAGAGATCATTGTAAAAAGTGTTCTAAATGCAAAAACACTATGGCAAGCCAAGATGAAAGGTAGATTTATGGGTAAGATATAATATATAGTATTATTTATAACAGACACAATGTGTCAAAAAAATGCATACGAGGTGACAAAAAAATAAAATGTCAAATTTTCCAAATTTTTGCAAATACCCGTTTTTCTGTACATTTCTAAAAAATATGTTTTATACAAAAGTTGTTCGTCTTTATAAGGGGAACAAAAAACCTAAGTAACATTTTTCCCTCAGACGCGAAATAAACTTTTTTGGATTTTTTTTGAAAATAACTGGCCGCCATTTTGAAACCGCTCGACCGATTTGGCCCATTAACGAACTCGACCGAGATATTCACTCAAACTATTTTTGTTCAAATTTTCGTTTCGATTCGTCAAAAAATACGAACTCCGAAAACAACTAAATACCACGTTCAACGCTCTTTACGTATTGTTTGAATTGTCGGTTCACGATCGCCTGACTTGAAAACTGCGGTCTGACGTCACAACCAATGGCAGCGCGTTTTAAGAGCAGTTCAAATTATTCAAATTCTAATCCTTTATTTCTCAGGTAATTTAATCGTTATTGGAAATTTTCTTTTCCTACGAAGTTCCTTATGATATCTTACGATTTTAATTGTTTTTAAATGATTTTATTTATTTGGCAAGTACCCTATCACTTAAGGACCACCCTGAATTGAACATTTGCTTGGTAAGATGAGTTTCTGATATTAGCACTATATCTATTTTTTTGTAGATTCAAGAAAAGTATCTTTTTGTTCAATATTGATATACCATTAGCATTCCAGGGAAATATTATCAAATCTTCTCTAATCATTAGTGACATTTTCTAATGGTATTAACCGCTCTGAGATAGTTTGAATCATTTTCTTTTGGTTTTCGAGTTTCTCTATTAACATATTCGTTTTATCACACAATATCGAATGCCAAATTTTTTTTACGAAAATATCAATCAGGGACGTCCAAGACGTTAGTTGAAGTAACGCACGCGGGAGTGTGTCCAGTAACGCGTTTTGATGGGTGTGACGACACGGAACAGCATTCTCTTTTTGGTTGCTTTTTGGAAAAGCTTGTTCACTTTCATGTTGTGGAGATGCTTCGATCGAACCACTCTCCTTTTTTTTATCTGCCTTGTTAACTTGTTTACTATGTACCGGGTGGCCAACTAAGAACGGTCGTCGGCCATATCTCAGGTTCGGGAAGAAAAACTTTATGTTAAAAGTGGCCTCGAGAAACGTCTGGAAATTATTTTCAGAATTGTAGGTCTACCGCTAGAGGGCGTATTTGACAGTAAAAATTTTAAAATGCAAAATTTTTCAACATATACTCAATTAAGGAGCATATTAAATGATTATCAGATTCCTTGACAAATTATGCATATTTTTAATGGAACAAGTTTAAGTCTATCTCTTCAAATAAGGATTGGGGGAGAGTGGGAACCATGTTACGAAAAAACGTCTGTAATTCCGGTTCTGCTTGACCGATTTTAATAAACTTGATGTTGGTTGAAAGAGCTTTTGTTGAACCATCGAAAATTTGTGAATATGAAGCAATCTGATCAATAACATAGATGCTAGAGGGCGCTGTTTTATTTTTTCTGAATAATGTGTTTTCTCGTAACAATTCTAAATGGAAGCATACAAATTGAAGTAGGTCTTTGAAAAATGGAATAAATTAGTAATAAAACACTGCAAACAGCAAGGCTATATCTCTTTCCTATCCTGTGATATCTTAAGAAGCAGGTAAATAGTGGGTTTTGTTCTTCCAACGTCTAGAAGGCTAGTGAAGTAAATTGTGCTAGATTTTTTCAATTATATAAGAATGTAATATTTGTTTTTGTGCAATCCATCTTTTTTGTTTATTTAAAGCATCGGTTATCAGGTCGGTAGGTTGTGTTTACTGGTTTCTAAGTCTAACACGTCGGTAAGTGATTTACTTACCGTTCAGACGTCGGTAAGTAAATTACTACATACATTTAAGTGGTGCTAAATAATATATTACTTTATTCATTACACAAAAGGAACCAAAAAATAAGAAGATTGATATTATTTAATGAACAGAATCGAGCAGAGCAATAAAAAAAGTAATGAATAGCATGAAAACAATTTCACCAAAATGCAATAGTATATTGAAGTATAAGTGGATATTAAGGTCTTTAAAACACGCGCGATTTTTCGAACACGACGACGAAGCCGGAGTGCTCGAAATAGATGATGTATACCTTGCGTTGTCATGGAAATAAGAAAAATATAAGCTAATTTGTATTTTTATGGAAGTTCAACCTTATTGAGTTCTGTGAATGTCAATAGTATTAATTTAAATACCATTTCCTAAGATTTGAAAAATCGAAATATCAATAGGTACAGTTGGCAGAAGCAAACGTGAGCCCTGGTAGGCGTGTTCATGTCGCTGTAGTTGTATTTTTGTAGTAACAATTCGATATTTTGAATCTATACCATAAATGTCAACTGTTAAGAGATATGTAAACAAAGTCAAACTTGCTAAAAATGTAACTCTAAATATTAATAAAAAAATTTATATTGGACCAAAACTAAAACTACCGTTTGGCCTAAATGTCTATATTTTCACATTATATGACTGTATTAATGACATGAAAAAGAAGGGTCAAGTTTCTATGGAAAGCAACAAAATATGAACTGGTTATAGTCCAGTGTTGCCGATGCAAAAATGAAAATTACCCGAACCTACTATTCCAATTTTCAAACTTTGTCAAAATTACCAAAAAGGACACATTGGTTATCTAAATAAAGTCTTCGACCCCAGTCAATATGGAAAATCCCCAGAAACAAAACCCCTTCTACAAAATATTCGAAAAACTATTGGATCCAAATTAGTGAAATTGTCTAAAAATCGGATAATCATCCTCGCATTGACAACACTGATACAGAATGAATAAAATGATGTATGTTGATGAAATCACTCGGTCATATTATTTCGATTATATTTAACAATTACTAATGGACAATCGTTAACATTGGCTCTTGATTGGCTGCTTGCGATGACCTTATTTTAGTTCGCATATTTTCCGGGGCTCATGTTTGGTTCTGACAACTGTACCTAACTACATTTTATGTTTCTCATTCTTATCATACCGAAAATATCATTAAATCAAAGTAACTTGAAAAAACGTGACTAATGTATTCGCCGCCATTTTATGTCCAGTTTCAATAAAACGCCAAATTATTGAATGAAATTATCTTATGCTGTGTGGATATATTTTCAACTGATAACATGATAATAACCTAAGTGAGGCAAAGTGAAGGAATGTAGCAATTATGAAAATAATATGAGAGGCCTGGCGAAAAAAAAATCGTAATAACATTACGAGAGTTAATGTTCGTTTAGGAATGACGAAGGCCTTCAATGTGTCTTATTGATATGACTATACTACCACCAAAGTTTGAATGCTCAAGATTTCGATACCAGGTTGGATTTTTGCAGCTGGCTCTCACATATGATAACTACACGACATTGAAGCTGCTGTTTTATCTACCCGTCAGCGATTGATTTCATGCATTGCAAATGATGGAGAGAAGACGTTTCGAACATCTAGGGCGGCACTAATTACGTACCTAGTTATTTATTAAAGGTTTTAATTGTTCGATTCATCACATCATTTTAAAATTCATTATCATTGCTAGTAGCGAGAGCATTACAGTTAGGTGATCTAGTGGCAACCCACAGAACACACGTGGCAACCATAACATTAGTATGATAACAGTTTAAATTACTGCAAACCAATGTAAGATCTTTTCATTCAGGATAAATTTAATAATTTCTGTTAACGCATACCAGCCTTCTAGACGTTGGAAGAACGAAACCCGCCATTTACCTGTTCCTTACGATATCTCAGGATAGGAAAGAGATATCGCCTCGCGGTTTGCAGTGTTATGTTGCTTATTCAGTCTACTTCAATTTGTATGCTTCCATTTAAAATTGTTACAAGAAAACACAATATTTAAAAAAATACAACAGCGCCCTCTAGCATTTATGCAATTGATCAGACTGCTTCATATTTACAAATTTTCGATTGTTTAGCGAAAGCTCTTTCAAGCATCAAGTTTATCAAAATCGGTGAAGCAGAACCCGAATTACAGGCGTTTTTTCGTAACAAGATTCCCACTCTCCCCCACCCCTTATTTGAAGAGATAGACTTAAAATTGTCATATTAAAAATATGCAGAATTTGTCGAGGAATCTGATAATGATATTTAATATGCTCCTTAATTAAGTAAATTTTGAAAAATTTTGCATTTTAAAATTTCAACTGTCAAATACGCCCTCTAGCGGTAAACCTTCAATTCTGAAAATAATTTCCAGGCGCCTCTCGTGGCCACTTTTGTCATAATTTTTTTTCCCGAACCTGTGCTATAATCCACTCCTGAGATATGGCCGACTGCCGTTCTTAGTTGGCCAGCCAGTACATGGTTTCTTTGGCCAGCTTCTCTTCATCAGTGAAGTATTCGTTTCCTAGTAGCTTCTAGAATTTTCCTATTATTTATAAGGTTTTCAATTTGTTTTTGTGGCTGCTGGGACTATTATTTGCAATTTTCCGCTCTAAGATTTTTCAATGCCCCGGTGCCTGTTTATTTTCACTTCTGGTTTGATTCTATTTAAAAAAAGCTTGTATTCGCTGCGCTAATATCACTTTCCCAGGTGCTGGAGATTGAGTAAACACTTCCAAATACACAAATTACTTTCATGTTTGTAGCGGTCACTACTTTTAATTGGTGGCGATAGCCTATCGCCCACACTTTTTGATGTTTAACTTTTCCGAATTATCGTTATATCGCTACTTTATTTATCAGAGCACCAAAACACGTCTTTACTATTCAAGAATATAATTTATACTGATACAGGAAATGTCATACCTACACTAAATAACTATTACAACTTCTCTGCAGAGCATAATCCCTGAATAGCTTTTCCATTTCACTATTCTCGCTGCTTCATTTTTATCTTGTCCTCATTATAACGTTTTTAGGCTTCCGAAAGCAGCTTCTGCTCCAGGATGTGAAGACCACTCAAATGCTCAGCTGTTAAGGTAGATGCTGAGCCTAGACGCTGCAAGGTTAGTGAGATTATTTGAATTATTCAAGCTGAAATATATTGAACTTATTGGAGCTTATTGGAATTTAATATTTTCCGTGTTTCCACATCCACTTCCAGGATTAAACAGGAAATGAGTTCTTTCAGCAACCAAAGAACAATAATAATGGAAAACCAAGTTTAATATATACTTTCGAAATTTGTGAAATTGAATCTTGACAAACAATCATTTGTTTGTTTCAAAGCACTTCCTACAAGGCTTTTCATAGCAAATTTCACAAGTTGTGTGAATGTGTAAATTATGTCAAACGTGCCCTCTCCAACGCATGAATTAGCTGTAAGAACCGCAAGCTGTGGGTATGTCCAAGTCTTCATTGTGCTCTAGTTAACATTCACTTTGAAAAAGGATTTTGAAAAGTATTTCACATAGTAAAATATTCTATTTATGTTTACAGCGTAAAAGTACGATGATATTGACTTGTTAATTCTCCAATATTAAACCCAAAAATAATTTGTTATTTTATCCTTTTATTTATTGTTTTCCTTCAAACAAAATTTGATTTTTTCCCACTCTAGAATTGCTTGTATTAAATACAAACCACTATATTTTGTAAACAAACCCGTCATTCTGCGAAGCATCCACCGCTGGAGCTCCGTAAGAAAAGAAATCGAAAGACGAAACATAAAGACGGCGGACCAGAGGACTACAGGAACCTCACAAGGTACCTGAGACAAGAGAGAAAAGAAGTGGAGTGGTATACGTATGAGCCACAAGAAGACAGGATGGCAAGGATCATCATGCGAGGACAAACGCACTGCGAGGACACCAAAGAAATCAAGGAAAAAATCGAGAGACAAGGGGTAAGTATAAAACGACTAACCCAATCACATTCCAGATTCGGAGAGAGAAGACCGCTACCCATCTACCTGATGGTGGAGCTGGAGTCTGAAGAAAAATAAAAAATCCGGAAAATCCAACACATCCAGAACGTGAGGATCAGGTAGAGGTGAAGAAGAGGAAAAGGGCTGACGCAGTGCTACAACTGCCAAGGCTTCCACCACGAACAGACGACGTGTAACGTATACACGAAATGCGTGGAGTACGGAGGACCACACCGATTCAACGACTGCCCACGACCGAAGACCAAGCCGGCCACCTGCGCAAACTGCCAGGGAGAACACCCGGCAGACTACAAAGGATGCCCGAAAGCCCCAAGCAACCAGAAGACAAGGACAACAGCAACAACAGTAAAGAAGACAGGAGTCAGCTACGCCCAAGCCGCAGCTAACAAGAAAACAACGACGACAACAACGGAACAACAGATCCTCGAACAGGTGACAAAGCTATTAGCTCAGCTAATGGCTTAAAGTCGCTTGTAAGAGATTGGAAGAAAAGAAGACACACTCTATAAGGGTGTTTTAGCCGAAATTTGCCGGCTGAGGACGCACTTTGTAGAGGCAGCGCAAACACACACAACGGAAGACCGCCGAAGAAAAAACCACCGAGGCTACACGGCCAAAGAGAAGACGGCTCGCCCCCAGCTGCTAGCCCTTTTAGCTAGGGACGAGCTGTATGCCGAAACGCAAACTACGATGATGAGACCCATCGGATAAGACGGGGGAAAGTGGTGGAAGTCCTCCCCGGAGATGTACCTCGCTAAGAGAGGAACATCCTGGGGGGATGGGCTCATCTAGGTTGTGTGTGTTCTCTTCTACCATTAACATTGAAATTGATGAGTGCTAATAAATCAGGACAATTAATTGCACCATTAATTAATGCATATTTAATGATAGTAAAATAGTATTATCTTGACATCTCTATTGATAACACGATCTACTTAAATATGACAACTGTTACAGAAAACTGTGATTTGGTGAGTAAATATCTTATAATCTTTACAATTGCTTGGAAAAATCTAGAGAGCATTTTTGACGACTTCAATAATATTGGTCTCTTAAGTGTCTTCTAATTTATAATATTTTGAAATAAAGTTCTTGTATCTCATCACAAATATGTAGTACTACTAGTACTTCCAGTTCTGTGTTAGGTGTTAATGAATGTCAAGAATATGTTATGAATAATTTGATTTATCTGTTTGTTTCAATTTGAATGCTCGTAGTAGTTCAATGTGTCTAATCTGAAAATCTCGAAAGCGTTCTGGACAATTACGTTTTTATATCCCAGATTTTTTTAATAGGGATATTTTCTTTTTTACATTCAAAAATCTCTCACTTACATTGCTTTTTGTTTTAATAGTATATTACGTAACAAGAGTTGAAATAACCCATTACGCACGAAATGAAAAAGTTTATGCAAGAAGCCGCGCAGCGGCGAGTGCGTAATGGGATTACAACTCGTGTAACGTACTATACTTTTTCTACCCCCATCTATTTTCTTCTGAGTGCTCATAGTTTAATCTTTTTTACTACTAACAGACATATTCGTAGGTGAAGTTGAGAAAAAAAAGCTTTTATGTTTTTTCATTGATTACAAGTATGTAAATAAACCAAATAAAGTAGAACGTGAATAGAAATTAGATTGTAATTTAATGAAACCAAGAAGTTTGAGTTTTCTTCTCAAAACGCACGTGTATGTTATGAGATCTCATTACTTACGTGCAATGTCATTTACAAGGAATGTTGACAGTGCGATTTTTGACGTTTACAGACATGGGCGTTGAAAAAAGAAATTGTTGTATTTGTTGTGAAGATATTTTGTTTTGAATATTATTATAAAGATCATCAGCAAATGTGATGGTTTCGTACTTTTGTATTTCCATAGTTTTTATTCAGGAAATTTTTTATTATTATTGATACGGATCGACCATGGAGGTCATTAGCGTCATTGTGGTGTACAAAAGTTACAAAAAAGAAAAATTATATAAGATTCAGAACATCGGTTGATTTAAGAAACGCCTTCAAGTTTTGCACATTACATGAGGGTCCTAGTAAGTCCACTAATTCAATTGAGCATCAACTGCACTTTTTACATCCGCGCTCACTGATAAACTAGTTGTTTCTGTATCGCCATTTTCTGCAGCTTGTTTGGCATATTTGTCTGATTCTTCGTTGCCATGAATTCCTATGTGGGATGGTATCCAGATGAAAACAACGTTCTTGCGGTTTTGTTGGGCAGTGTAGAGTTCCTGTTTAATTTTATTTACGAGAGGATGGTCTGAGTGAATGGTTTGTAAGGTTTTCAAAGCGCTGAGGGAGTCTGTGATAATGAGATGGCTATGAGTGACAGATGCATGTATGAGGATTAAGGCTTGATATAATGCATAAAGTTCTGCGGAGTAAATAGAGTAAGCTGTTGGGAGCTTGAACATATGGACTGAATTTGTAGTCACTACCGCTGCTCCAACCTTGTCTGAGAACTTTGAGACATCAGTGTAGACCTGACGGTAATTAGGGAACTTTGCTAGTATATGCCTAAGACTTGCTTGGATCATGTTGCTATTTAAAGAGTATTTATCTGGAGACTGGAGACACACTTTCCCGGTTGTGAGGGAATCGAGCGTGAGTATCCTGACGTGGGATATGTAGGTATACAGCGACCATGTAAAGAGGACTATCTTCTAGCAAAAGAAATAGTCACATACGAGCGGAGTACTTGGGCGATACGGTCATTCAGACCATACAAGTCTCCGGGGAAAGACCAAATCTTCCCGGCTTTGCTTCAACAAGGCTGGGAGGCCGTTGGCACAATTCTGGTGCATATCTTTCGGGCCTGTTTGGCACGCAGGTATGTCCCTGAACAGTGGAGGCAGGTGAAAGTCGTCTTCATACCCAAGCCGGGTCGTACCACATATACGGTGGCTAAATCCTTTAGACCCATTAGCCTAACATCCTTTGTGCTGAAAACACTGGAGAGGGTGGCTGATCGATACATGAAGGAAAAGGTTGGGCTTAGGTATCCTTTGCACAACAACCAACATGCTTTTAGGTGTGGCAAGTCAACTGAAAGTGCCTTACACCAACTGGTAACTCAGGTGGAGAAGGCGCTGGAAATGGCATGTTCGCCCTGGGAGCTTTCTTGGATAAACAAGGGGCGTTTGACAGCACCCCTGTAGGATCCATGTGTAGGGCTGCGGCAAATCATGGAATAGAGCCAATGATCACTCACTGGCTTGGGGCCATGTTGTGCAACCGTACAGTAGAGGCCACATGGAAAGACCATGTGGCAAAAGTAATCGTCGCTAGGGGATGTCCGCAAGGAAGTGTTCTTTCGCCCACATTGTGGAACCTAGTCATTGACGAGCTAATAACCCTTTTAAACGGTGAGGGCTTTCTAACGATTGGGTATGCCGATGATATCGTTGTCCTTGTTGTTGGAAGGCACATTACCGTTCTCAGGGACCTCATGCAAAGGGCTCTGAATAGGGTACATGGGTGGTGTAACGAACACGGACTTGCAGTTAATCCTGCCAAGGCTGAGATAGTTGCTTTCACCAAAAAGAGAGGTATAAGACCTGAGGGTCTAAATCTTGACGGAGTACCACTGCCGGTGGTTGAACAGGTGAAGTATCTAGGAGTGATCCTTGATAAATCACTGACATGGAAGGCTCATCTTGATAGTCGCCTAAGCAAGGTGACAAACACGTATTGGGCCTGTAGGAGAGCCATTGGTCCGAGGTGGGGACTGACCCCCAAAACGATCATATGGTTCTATAGAGTGATTATGCTGCCTATGCTCACATATGCGGCTCTGGTCTGGTGGCCGAGGGTAACCTTGGTCACGGCTAGATCGCAACTGGGTGGTCAGTTTGGGGGCAACTGGCTGCATGAGAACTACACCAACTGTTGCGATGGAGGTGATCCTTGATCTTCGGCCTCTTCACCATGTGATCGAGGCTGAGGCGGGGAGGGCTTTCCTGCGCTTGAAACGGCTGGGATACGTGCGAAGAGGGGAAGAGTGCAGGCACGTCAAGAAGCTCCGGCTCCTGGAAGATATTCCAGTTCTGGCTCGAGCGGCTGATGAATGCCTGCGTAAGTACTACTTCGCTACCCCATATAGGGCCATGATACGGGATAGAGAGTCCTGGGAAAAAGAGAGGAATACACAGCCTAATGGGACCGTCTGGTACACAGATGGCTCATGCTCCGGTGATAGAGCAGGGGCTGGAATTTACTCCAGGAACCCAAGAACACAGGTTTGTGTACCATTGGGTGAGGGTGTATCTGCATATCAGGCCGAGATATATGCTATCTTGGAATGTGCGCAGATAAACCTAGACAGAGGTTATGTGGATCGACGCATAACCATATACTCCGACAGTCAGGCAGCAATTAAAGCCCTGAGTGGGTATACCGGCAACTCAGGACTTGCTAACGAATGTCGAGAACTACTTGCTAATCTTGCAAGGCGGAACGTGGTGCGGCTAGAATGGATTCCAGCCCACTCTGGTTTTGAAGGCAACGAGATGGCGGATGCACTGGCTGCAGAAGGGGCGGCAGCTCCTTTCTGCGGCCCGGGCCCGACCCTGGGCCTAACAAAACAAAGAATACGCAAGGAGACGAAGAAGTGGCTGAGGAATCAGCACCTCGCTCATTGGAATGCTCTGCAGTCCAAACTTCTACTGAAGGGATGGACTGATGGACACGCCAGGGCAGCCACTGAACTACCAAGGAGTAGGCTAAGGAAGATAGCAGGACTCCTACAGGGCACTGCTGTATGAGGAAGCACCTCTACAATCTAGGAGTAGAGGAAAGTTCCCTATGTAGGGGTTGCGGCATGACTGATGAAACGTCAGTTCATGTTCTCTTAGAGTGTCCACACTGGGCTGTATTACGCAGGCGAATCTTCGGAGTCACTGTCATGGCTCCTGGAGACACAAGCAGGCATCCACTGAAAAAGGTTGTGGCCTTTATTGAAGGGCTCGGCTTCATGGATGACTAGGTAGCAGGATTGGCACAATGGGCCCGCCAGTGGCCTCAGTGTCGGAATCTTGGCTTGAGTTGTCCAGGACAAGTCTCGCCTGTACATTTAGTAGTATTTATCAAGGGATGAAAGGCTTGTGTTACAGGTTGGAGTTTGGATTTGCCAGTGAGGGGTGGAAGTAGATTCGTTGAGGAAGCATTCTGGAAGTGTGTAGTTGAGCTTTGTCAGGTAACTTTTGATTCGTACATGGAAAGGTTTGGAAGCTGTTGGTTTTAGAAATAGATTGGAGAAGTTTTCTGTGACGCAATTTTGACGTGTGGGGTTTATTCAGGAAATATTAGTTGCAATTTGGTAGACCAATTTGTTAAGCATTGTTGATTCTATTCATGTATGCTGTAGTAAGCAGAAGATAACACACGGATTGATCCACTGTACAAAAGGGATTAAAAGAGCTTTTTATTGAATCGACTTCATAGAATTTCTGTTCTGAGCTTGTTATCTATTATTATTATAATAATACTGTAAAAAAGGTAGAACGTGTCGCGGGACATACGGTAGGAACTTTAGTTCCTTTTAAGCGAAAGTTATGTAATACATCTGACGTTATAGATAAACAATTTGCATATTCTTTGGTGGTTGAGTGGTAAGCACACCAGACTCTCACGCGGTAGACCTGGGTTCGATTCCCCGCGAGGAATTTTTTTTAATGTTAATTTTATTTTTAAATAATCATTCTGCTTGATATTAATAACGACAACAGGAAGACGTTTGAAATATTTAGCAGAATATTCATTATTATAGATAATGGTACGGTACCCTCCATGAGGGAGTCCGACTGGCAACATCTACTTATAACAGCATCGTATATTTAAAAAAGGAAACCGTAGCATTATACAAATTGGACATTCGTTTACCACATAATTAGTGGAAACATAAAATTGAATTGTCAAATTTTTAATTTGAAGTTATATTACAGTGTATAGAAATTCTTATATTCTAGATTTTTTCCCAAGTCGGTCGTAGAAAAAATATGCTGCTCGACTCGTGTGGATTGTCCATATCGCACCTGAACGATTGAGCACTCCGCCTACGGCGTCGTGCATCTTCGTCCTCGTGCGATATGGCCATCATATCCACACTAGTTGCACAAACTACAATTTCTTTCAAAATATGCCCTTTTACATTTAAAAACTAGTACCTGCCAAATGTCAAATCAATTTATTCATCCATTTTAAAGTTATCGAATTAAAACATTCAAGTTTTCAAAATTTCAACACCCTGTATTTCGAAAAGTAGCTTAATCGCGCAAAAAAATTATGGAAATAATAGTAAAAATTTATCCGAACAAATTCAAGTAGATCAGTAGCACTGCGAATACCAGCTTTGCATAAAATTTTAATATAACATCGGTGGTTCAGTGGTTAGAATGCTCGCATTGTACGCGGGCGGCCCGGGTTCGAATCCGGCTAGGAGCATATTTATTATTATGAATCGCTGCTTCGTAAACGAGAGAGAGACTAAGGAGGCACAAGCACGCAAAAGCAAGGCACATAACGAAGCAATGTAACATAACGCAGCGTAACGTAACGCGTAACGGTCAGATCTTTTGCGTCGCGACCCCTGGTCGCTCAAACATAACCTGGCGTAAAGAACTAAAGTTCCAAAAGGTTGATGCTTTTTGCGTATTTTCAATGTGATCTGCGGTATTTAATACGTCCGTGTTTAACCATTCAATAACTGACAAGAGCATACATGATATCACTGATCAAAAAGTATACTTACAAAGTTTGGAGCTGTCGAAGGGAATGGAAAACTCCGGTTTCGAAGTAATAAAACTTCTCCAAGTTCACCAAAGTTCTGAAACAATAAAATTTTTCATTATTGGTTAAGTTGTACTCCGGTATAAAAAGATAATGTAAAAATTGAACTCACTGGCCCTATAGGCTTTGGTTTAATCAGATCTGCAATGGAAGCGGCATTTTAATTGGTTATTGAGTTTTAAGTTGGAGTTAGAATTGTTGTGTACAAGTTTTTTTACGATGAACAAAAAAAGATGAGTATTCTTAATATTTTGCACGAACCATAGCAAGAACTTTACTGTTTTCACCCAGACAGGACGTTTCAAGAGAGGTGAACTTTTTATATTTCAATTATATTCAATTCTCTCTGAGTTTCGTCCAGATTTATTACAAGATTTATCATAGTTAAGGAATGTTTTGATACATAAATAATAATTGTGCAAACCATGAAAATTGGAGATGATATCTACATTGTTCAATTTTTAAACTTGATTAAAATGGCTTATTCCGGTTGAAATATTGATTTTTGAAAAATAGTTGAGTGAGTAAGTGAGTAATCTTCATTTGGCTCTGAGCTTATGATAAGCTTATAATTTCATTTTTCTACAAATAGTACAGGGAATGAAGCATTTCACCTGGCAATTTTTTCGTCCAGCATGGATTGACTTGAAATTTTAACAGAAGGTAGGTGATAGCCCAAGGATCCAAATCTATATCGAACCGAAGGGCGCTAAAGCCTTGGGGGTGAACATTTTTTTATTACATTTCAACCACAGGAATCTTTTGAAAAAGTGATTCTAAGGAAAAAATGTACTATACATTTTTTTGTAAAATCAATATTCTCTAAGTTATTCGCGATTGAAAGTAACGCTTTTTAAAGGAAAAAAATCGACGTTTTTGATATGTTTTTCGCGGATAACTCGAAAATTATGCATTTTATCGAAAAAACTGTGGAAAGCAACATTGTAGCTTTTAAAAAAACAAGCAAAACCTTTTTTTATAATTTTTCTAAAACCAATAGGAACCGAGATATGGCCCATCAATGATTTTTCCCAAATCCAAAATGTGATAGATTCAAAGTCAAATACCGGAAAAATGATGCATTTGTCGTAGAAAACTCATAGAATCTTTTCCAAAGAGCATAATTAGACCTCTCTTTGAAAAAAAAAGGTCTGTAGCATCAAAATTGAGTGAATTATGACAAAAATAATGTCAGTGCTGAATTTTGTATACAAAAAAATCGGTGAAAACAACCCCCTAACTACCCCCCTAATTAAAATTGATCTTTAACCTTGTGCAATTCTCTTTGTACATGTATGGTTAATATATCCAAGAAGTTTAACCAATTTAAAATTCATAGTTTTCGAAAAACTATGGCTTAAAGTAAAAAGTTATTTTTCATAATTTTGTATTTTTTACCCTTTCTTCCAAAATAACTCCAAAAATATTAGAGGTACAAGCAAAATTAAAAAGCGAAATTGTAGCTTTTTTTATGAAAAAAATTTTCCTGTTAGTAGATTTTTTGTACAGGTAATGTTTGACGAGATATAGCCGTTTAAAACGTCTATTTACGCACGAGCACTACCTTTTTTTAGCCCTTTAAACTCACCCCATTTAAAAACGAAAGGGTCTAAAGAGATTTAACTTACAGATCCTTGTAGTTCTTGAAAAACCCTACAAGATCGTACTTGAATAAACTTTTTATCATAAAAAATGAAGGAAATACGTTAAAAAAACCAATCGATTTTTTTTTTCGAAAAATTCCAATAGTATAGTATAGTACACTTGGAAGCATAATATTGTACAAAACCGGTTTATTCGGCAGTGGGGCGTTATACAGATCGCGTAATTTCTCATGGAACCTTCCTGGATTACACAAGTACGACAAGGAAAATATGAGAAAAACAGCTTGAAAGAGAGAGAAAGTATAACTGTACGCGCGTATCGGAGGCGTGTACCCAGGTCTAAGGGATGGCCAAATGTTGATTGTCCTTTACAGAGAGAAAGAGAATTCACTAGTAGGTGATATTCAGAACGGACAATAAACACTCGGCCATCCCCTAGACCTGGGTACACGCCTCCGATGCGCGCGCACAGTACACTTTCTCTCTCTTTCAAGTTCTGAATACCACCTACTAGTGAATTCTCCTTCTCTCTGTAAAGGACAATCAACATTCGGCTATCCCCTAGACCTGAGTACACGCCTTCGATACGCGCGTACAGTTATACTTTCTCTCTCTTTCAAGCTGTTTTTCTCATATTTTCCTTGTCGTACTTGTGTAATCCAGAAAGGTTCCATCAGAAATTACGCGATCTGTATATACAAAATGTTTCGTGTTCTATTTTTGAAATACAATAGGAAAGATTTTTTTTACAACAGAATTATTGAGCAAATCCCCATTGGCATTAATTATTTTTCTCTTGGCAAAATTTTTTTTCCCATATAACACTAATAACAGTTGATTTTTAAGGGTTGAAAGAGTATAAAATTGTATTTTGAAATGTAACAAATTCATCATTCAAACCAATTTTCATCTATCTTAAGATTTATAATGCTATTTTTTAATTTTTGACATTTAGGGCTCGTCGGAATGACATGATATATAAAGCAGAGGGTGAGTTGAGCCTAATCCCAAATTTTTATGCAAATCAATCAGAGGCGAAATCATTTGTTAAGGATTCGTGATTTTTTTTACATTAAGCTGTAACACAGGCTGCTTTTTAAGGGTTGAAATATGATGACATTGTATCCCAAAGCTCAAAACAATCATTATTCAACTTATCCAAACCAAATCTTACCCATTTTCAGGTTTAAAATGTAATTTTTTTTTTTTGATAAATAAGGGTAGTTTTCACCCCTAAAAACCGTTTAGCGCCCTTCGGTTCAATATAGATTTTGAACCTTCGGCTATCACCTACCTCCTGTTAAAATTTCAAGTCAATCCATGCTGGACGAAAAAATTGCGAGGTTTTACCTTTTTTGAGCTTCATTCCCTGTACTAAAACTACAGTAAAAGTATATTTTTTAACGCATACTGTCAGTGTCTAAAATTCCATTTTATGCCACTGGTGTTAGGAGAAAATACTATTTTCATAAGAAAATATAAAAACATTATTGAAAATGGAGTGTTTATCCAATTAATCGCACAATTAGTGGAACTAACCATTATTCAAAAGCAGCTATATTGGCAGCTTCTTCAATTTCCGGCTGTGGAAATTCATTTTCTTGATCACTTTCCGTCGAAAAACATGATTTATTGACTTTAGTTGTCAACAAAGGCAAGTCAACAAATTCGGTTTTTGTTTACCTTGGCAATTTGTTTAATGAAAAGATTAGATAATATTGGATTCAAAGCTGATAAGCGCTAGGCTATTATTTTATTAATAGAATAATGTGAAATATGCGTCCATCTGGATTTTTAATGGTGTTTTAAGAAGAAATAGTGTATGATATACATGCTATCACTTCGGGCACATAAATAACTATTTTGTACAACTGTCATTAAAAGTGACACTTTTAATGATAGCAAACAATGTTAAAAACGATTGTTTACATAGCAGCGTGTTAAAAATACTTTTAACACTAGTGTTAAAATAGTTATTTATGATATGAGTGTTAAAAGTGAGGTCTTATTTTGTGAGTGAAAACGTTTGTGAAATGAGCGGAGCGAATTGAA
>CAJUYG010002334.1:0-11244 GCA_910591675.1 Galerucella calmariensis | reverse complement strand
TCACTTTTAACACTCATATCATAAATAACTATTTTCTACTTTCACATCTGAAACACGGGTTTGACATTCGCAATCTCGTTCATATTGTTTCTTAAACGTCATATCAAGTGTATCTTCCGTGATTTATATTCAATCTTCCGTAATAATTTTGAAGTTCTGTGTCATTTGAATTTTCAATGACACGTCAGTCATTGGCTGTCATCTTGTGACTATAATTAAAATTTTGTTTCTCTTCTTTCTTTGAGCGTAGAAAAAGTATAGTAGACACCTATAGTGTCAAAAACATCTTTAGTCACTTGTTTCATAATGTAACGTTTCTGACACTTGATATCTACTTGATATACTAATACATAAAAAATAGTTATTTTTCTACTTCCGTCACTAACACCGCATCTGAAAAACGGCTTTGACAATCGCAAAACGTCAGTGCTTAAAGTACGAGAAGTCACTTCTCGTTTATCGTTTGTTGTTTAAACATCACATCAAATGTATTTTCTGTAATTTTTATTGAATTTTCCGTTATAATTTTGTTGTTCTGTGTGTCATTTGTATTTTCAATGACACGTCAGTCATTGTCTGTCAGATTGTGAATATAATTAATAGTATATTACACACCGAGGTGAGAAGATTTTCATTACAGAAATGAATCTTCCTACGGAGGTTTGTATACTATTTTATTTACAACCATCATATCCCGATCAAAATTAATAAGTCGTTGTTTCTTTTCAAACACACCTAAAATATTACAATTGACAGATAGATAATATTAGGTAACGATCACATTATTTTAGAGGGCGGGCGGTGAGGGTGGGAAGTAGAGGTGTGTAATATGATACTTCCTAACCTTCAATGACGTTAGTAATGACAGCATTGCATATATGGTTGTGAATAATAGTATATTATACACCAAGGTGGGCACAATAGATCTTTTAGGTCTCAGTGAATGTCACCCCAAAATACATACATAAATACACCAAGGTAGTGAAGACTATTATCAATGACCGGGCAGGATTATTTCGCTGGGGGCTTGGCCCAAAGCGGAATAAGGTGCAAGGCTTATAAATGTTTCACCACCATGGTGTATATACAATCTCTCCAGGTTAGGTTTAGTATATCATGTATTGTTTATTGACATCGATCATCGTCTTCACAAGTTTTTGTGGTACTCCTGAATTCATTGCTTCCTCAATATTGGAAAAATCGTTATTTTCGTTATATACTTGGGCCCAGAACTAATAACAGTTACACCAAGGTGGTGAAGACTCCTAATATTGACGGAGCACTAAGAGGAATAAGGTGCTAGGTATATAAATTTTTTCAACACCATGGTGTAAATACAATTTTTTCCACTACTAGCCAAACTTGAGACAAAGAGGAAAAATAATTCACAAACGAATCACGAGAAGCGTTTACCCCGTCGTCTGGATGACAAGTACACTGTCAGTTCTCGATATTATAGGTGTGTTCTTTTTACAGAATTTGCTCGAGCAGATCAGCTGCTCGTGTTCACTTGAATGATTTTGCGTATTCTTTTTAAGCGCTCGTTTTGAACAGAGCTGAACTATCTCTTCCCCTCTTGCCCCTAACTGCACTACCTCTTGTTGGTGCTCGGCTCTGCCGTTTAGTGCTTTAAGTTGATCATAGCCTCAAAACATAAGGAGCATTCTTTTTAAGATTTCCTGTTCCCTTTGGTAACCCGCTCAGGTTGAAAATTATCTCAACAGAGCTGAACAGAATAGTGTAAAAAGAACACAACAATTATGAACGCACTCGTTATGTCATCAGTCATTTTTGGTTGAGCACGAATTTTAAACTAATGGCATTTAAATTCAAATAATTTTTTATCTTGATAGGTAATTTCAAGCAGCAAATCTCCTGGGTATACAAAATTATGTTGTATGAGTTTTTGTTGAACTACTATCACTGAATTCCCAAAATATTCGAATTTTTCCATTATTGTCCTAATAAAAGAAAGAATTATCAACCACTAATAGAGAAATTCAACTCTCCAGTTGGCTAAAAGAAGCAATAATTGTCTGTCAACTTCATAGCTAGTAGTGGCGTAGAAAAAGTATAGTAAGTAAGTACCTAGTTTCAAAAACATCTTCAGTCACTCGTTTCAGAAAACTCGTAACGTTTTTTACACTTGGCACTTGATATAATATTATAAAACAAGTGCAAAAAGTGAGTGTTTATTGCACTCAGCCTTGTTGGACAATACGTTAATTGCAATAAATATCTCCACCAATTTAGATTAAAGTTCACTTTTTCGAAAGTCAGGTTTCAAGAAACTATCATTTCCTATATCGATTTAACAGATATAAATAGTTTCAAGATATTGGGTTCGCATCTAATGCATGATAATTAACTTCGCCATTAGCATAGAACGGTATCAATTGCTCACATTTCTATGTACTTATGTCAAGGATTGCGACGTCGTCCAGCTAGTATTTCCGTGTTAATCACTCTCTAGAGAATCGGAACGAAGACCGGGTTTGTATGTGAAAGGACAGTTCATGATTAAACTTAACCAGCCCTTAATTATGGACAGGCTTGAAACATTCAGTGAAACGTTCCTCTACATTCCACGAAATTCAGCGGAATACATGTTAAAGGTTGCTATAAAATGTCAGACTGAAATGGAATCCGACGTATGTTATTATAACAAAGGAAACATAAAATTTTAAGAAAAATTCTAGTTCTACTTTGATAAATGTGATGCACAAAACTTTCCAACAGTCTTTTATGTTTTGTATAACGTTCGCATGCTTGTTTTATTTTGTAGGACTGATAATAAATAATAATCCCTATACTGGGATTCAAGCATACAATCCTCTAAACTTCACACAATGGAAAGTTTGACGGTTTTTGGAATTCTGAATCTAATTGGATGAATGTAGGCATCAGTCGTCTAGGGGTTATTCAACTTTCCTACGGCATCTTCTAGTCTCTAGACGACCCTGTCAGCTTTTTTGACTGGATTGTTAAGTGAGGATATCAAGCGATGGAAATCTTCATAATCAGATTGTCGGTTATTTTCAATATCCTTAAATGGAGCAGATTAAAACGAACATTCAGTGGATCATTCAGTAATTATTCTTTTTACTTCTTGTTGGGAAATTAAACCACAATATTTTGTGTATTTTTATTTCTTATGTTCCAGTAGCGTTTCAGCTGCTACCGTTATCAAGTTTTCTTATGACTTCCGGATCCTCTTTGACACTCGACAATCAATAATATTCTGGAATTTCCCCAAGTCCATTCACCAATTCATCCAATTTCTGTCAAATCTTCATATTTTCCGCTCCAACTTGTCAACGTCGCAATTAATGGGAGAAAAATGGGGCTAGATGCATAATTTTACGCTGAATTTAATGGCAAACAAAAATATGGGAAGGACTATCTTCTTATCTGTTCTCTTTTTATAATAAAATGTTCTATGACAATGTGGCTTTTTGATGAAAAAAAAGGTAGACCGTGTCGCGGGACACACGGTAGAAACTTTAGTTCATTTTAAGCAAAAATTATGTAATACATCTGACGTTATGGATAAACAATTTGCATATTCCTCGGTGGTCGAGTAGTAAGCAAACCAGACTCTCACGCGGTAGACCCGGGTTCGATTCCCCGTGAAAAAGTTTTTTTTTTATTGTTAATTTTATTTTTAAATAATTATTCTGCTTGATATTAATAGCGACAACGGGTAGACGTTTGAAATATTTAGCAGAATATTCATTATTATAGATAATGGTACGGTACCCTTCATGAGGGAGTCCGACTGGTAACATCTACTTATAACAGCATCGTATATTTAAAAAGGGAAACCGTAGCATTATACAAATTGGACATTCAAGAACTGTACGTTTACCACAAAAAAATTAGTGGAAACATAAAATTGAATTGTTGAATTTTCAATTTGAAGTTATATTACAGTTTATAGAAGTTTTTATTTTATTAGATTTTTTCTTAAGTGGGTCGTAGAAAAAATATGCTGTTCGACTCGTGTGGATTGTCCATATCGCACTTGAACTTCGTCCTCGTGCGATATGGCCATCATATCCACACTAGTTGCACAAACTACTATTTTTATCAAAATATGCCCTTTTACATTTAAAAACAACCTGCCAAACGTCAAATCAATTTATCCATCCATTTTCAAGTTATCGAAGTAAAACATTTAAGTTTTCAAAATTTCAACACCCTGTATTTAAAAAAGTAAATGTGCTATACCTCATTTAAAAACCAGGAGGAGTGATTTGGATTTTATGTTGGCAATTCTGTAGACCTCTGATTGGTCAGATTCAGCCCAGTTTCACACAACACTTTTTAATATTGACATCAGCTGACAGTTTTCATTTTTGATAGTTCTGACAGATGAATAAATAAATATTGGATGAAAAACCAAAAATATTCTCAAGCAGTGGGTACATTATTAATTTACATTTTTTTTAAGTAGTAAATTCGGTTTAGCGAGTATTAAGGGAATACTGAAGTAGAGGTAGAGAGATATAGTGCAGAAAATATTGGTGGAATACCTACCAGGTCTTTTGAAAAATTGTGATGAGTGAATAAAAATGTCGTTCGAAGAACAAAAATGTTATCTGTGCTGGACAAAATTTTGCTAGCTTCAAAGAAACGTTCAGACTTTCTTGAAACAAATTAAATTTATCTGTGTCACCTTTTGACGAGTCAAATGTAGCTACTATATATTTGTTATATACATATTTGGGAAGAAATCGTCAAAGTTCATCGGAAGAACATGCCATGGAAGATATAAAACAATTTAGAAAAGAATGGGTTTGGTAGAAAATACATTATTGGTTTTTGAAGTTGTGTGTGTGTGTGTGTGTGAGGTTGTGATATTGACTGCGTATCCTTGCGGTTCCATTAGCCTAACCAATATTTTTGAAGTTAAAAAGAAGGAAGAAGTATTTGAAAAGTGGTTTATTACACTTAATCCGGCAACATAAAGATAACTGTTGGAAATATTTAAATTAATACTGCGTATTACTCCACAATGCTATTAATTTTGTAGTATTGTTATTGCCAGAACATATTATCAATTGTCATATTCTTTTCAATTTAATTGTAATAAATATAATTAAAGTAACTTGACTATCTGTAATTCTCCACCATCAACAATGACCATAATTTGTTTGTTGTCGATGTGAATCTGAATCTTCTTATGTTTGAATAAGAAACGAAACAGGAAAAAGTCTTACAGTTTGTTTAATGCGTAGGTACATCTGAAAAATATACTGCAGATCAGAGGAGAAATCGACTTATGACTAATGTATTTGCTATCAAGGCATATTTAATATATTTGGAACACGACTGTTGACTACGTTTTCGGAACACACCCTTTAGTAACTAATCTGGTAACTTTTAGTGGTGTGAGTAAGGCTTTTCAAATTACTCCTCCTGGTTTTTAAATGAACTATAGACCCCTTAATCCTCACATCATTTTGTCCAATTTTACGAGAGGAATCTACATGCAAACGTTGTAATTACCCTTAACGTTCGAGATGCTTATACCATTTTTTGTACTTTCGTATTGAAATAAATTCCGAATAAAATAATTTAAATTTCTTCGAAATGAACGAAATGTCAAAAGTTACATTTATACTTCTCGATCAGTTTAAAATATATTTTGCATTTTGATGAAATTATTTATTACTTTTCGACGTCTGAACGGTAAGTAAATCACCTACCCACGTGTTAAACTTAGAAACCAGTAAACACAACCTACCGTCCTGACAACCGATGCTGTAAATAAACAAAAAAGATCAATCGCGCAAAAAAAATTATGGAAATAATAGTAAAAATGTATCCGTACAAATTCAAGTAGATCAACAGCACTGCGAATACCAGCTTTGCATAGAATTTTAATATAGCATCGGTGGTTCAGTGGTAGAATGCTCGCCTTCCACGCGGGCGGTCCGGGTTCGATTCCCGGCCGAAGCATATTAATCGCTGCTTCGTAAACGAGAGAGAGACTCAGGAGAGAGCACACGCACGCAAGCAAGGTGCATAACGAAGCAACGTAACACAACGAAACGTAACGGTCAGATCTTTTGCGTCGCGACCCCTGGTCGCTCAAACATAACCTGACGTAAAGAGCTAAAGTTCCAGAACTCCGTGCTAAACATCAAAAATTTCTATGATTTCCCTATTTGACAAACAAGATCTTGAAATATAAGTTCACTGTCTCCTAGACTATAAGTATCTTCTGTTCCTTATACTGCATCAATTCATTATTATTTTTGTTAATTTTGTTTGCTGATTTACGTCAGTAATTATGCTTTTCTATCTTCTATTAATGTTTTCGCTTCTTCCCAGGATTTATATCTCTCTTGTAATATTTCACCCGCCATTTTGCTTCATGTCTGTCGTGGCCTCATTCTTCTTTTCTTTGTTTGTGTTTTTGCGTCATATATCCGTTTTACCTGCCTCCTGTTATTCATTCTGTGTATGTGACCCCACCAAATGATTTGTCGTTATGGTATGAATTTCAATACTGGTTGTACCTACTGCCGATTCTTCTCCTATTTTTGTATTCCTTATTTCATCCATTCCATTCACTTCTTAAATTTTACTATGTTTACTCTATAAGTTAGTATAATACTGCTCTACTGCTCTACATAATAAAGAAATATTGCCAATTGCAATACCGCATACGGTGCGGTATTTAGGTAGCGCTATTTTAATAACGGTCTGCCTGAAATTTATTTGGAACTAAGAGCTATTGCCATCACTATAATTTGATAACGAAGCGCTGCGTTATGTAGGAAGTGACATATCCTTTCTTTCTCTGTATTATACTTTTATTAAATGAAAATCAAAAACCAAACAACCTTACTACTTGCGTATTTTGAACACAAACCTAAAAACAAACTAAACACTATCAGAACAATAAACACAATGATAAACATAAACCTCAACCTCAGAAATCCGATGCGATTTGTTCTATTTTGTCAACTGCGCAGGACAATTATATGCCATATTTATAATAAATAACACTCAACGCTATGTAACCGTAAATTACGCGAAGCGCTTACATTATTAGCGTTAGAGACGTGAAGAAGTGAATCGCGCTCCGTCTACTTTCTGACAGTAATACCTCCTATTACTAAACTCTTGTCGTACTCGTTCGAATGTGTCAGCTGAAATTGCATTGCATTCTACAATAATTCTTTCTTTTCAAACGCCAATGCTATCTGGTGCCGTAGTATAAACCTTGGATTTCAAGTACCACCATAGAAAAAAAATCTGATGGTGTCAGATCTGGTGGCCGAAGTGGCCATTCTATAGGACCTCGCCGGCCGATCCATCTACCTCGATATTCTTCATCCAGGTAACGTCTTACTGCACCATAATAATGTATGTTATTTCCAGATGGCCGAATTCATCTGGATTATCTTCCAGAATTTCAAGAATTAACGGCCTTATTGCATTTTGTAACATCTCCAGATACACTTCACCACTAAAATTTGAATTTTGGAAGACAGGACCAACTATGTGGTTTCCCAAAATACATGCCCAAACATTGACTTTTTCTGGAAATTGGGTATGTTGTTCACGAAAGGTGTGAGGATTTGTGTCACTCCAATACCTTACATTTTGTGTATTCTCATTTCCATTGAGGCAAAAAGTACTTTCTTTCGTTACTGAAACGAATTGTTTTTGTGTAATGTGGGTTTTGACTAATTTTATTTGTCAAACATTCACAGTATTCGAGTCTTCTGTCGGGGTCGTCATCCGAAAGGTGGTGCACCATTTTTAACTTGTATGGATGAAATTTATTTTCAGCCAACACTCTCTGTACTGTACTTCTACTCACTTCACAGATAGACGCAACTTTAGTTGAAGAGGAAGTAGGGTTTACTACCACTTCAAGAACTATATCAATTTTTTCATCATCACTAAATGTTGTTCGACCAGATCGTTTGGCATCTTGAACACTACCTGTTGCTTCAAACTTGTGAAGAAGCTTCCTCAAATAAGTTCTCGAGATAGGGCGATCTGAATATATCTCATTAAATAAACGTTCCGCTTCATGGAGATTCTTTATAGATTCACCAATTATTAAGATAGCTGCTACTTTTTCGGCTTGAGTACGTACCATTTTGCCTATGTAAACTCTTAAACGTCTCGTTACACAATAATAAAATTGAATATTTAAGCTATTTAGAAAAACTTTGCAAAGCAACAAATACCATTAAATTAAAAACGTCAATTTTTTTGACAACTAACCACAGGCGAACTGAAAAATCTTCAATATTTGAATGTGAACAAATAATTTTGGTATTTATTTAATTTATCTGTCAAAATTAGTTTAAACCCAAACAAAATTAATATGGCTATGTAGCCAATGTCAATGCCTTTCAAACGAGATATCACTTGCCATAAGGTCCTATTTTAAATTATTGCCAGAGTGGCACTGTGATGTCATCTATTACTATCACGTCACCTGTTACCATTCGTAGAGAAGTTTACAACACTTTATTTTCACCCTCCAAATTTTATTGATGTAAGTGTAGCCGTTCAAAAGATACGAGGGGGGAGGGGACTTTTGAATAGCACTGTATATCTTGGATAAGACAGAGATCATATTAGAGCATATTTCTTAATATCATGATGCTGGAAATACCAATTAATAGTACAAGCAATAAAAAGTATCTTGATTTCCACCAAATCTAATTCCTTCACTTCATAGCGAATGAGCGTTTAAAAGCTGGTATCATTTTAACAAATACCTATATTTCTCGAATCCAGGATATCCAGATAATATTGCTTTTACGGGACATTCTGGATAGTTCTCCCACCAAAAAGGCACATCGGTTTATCTAAAAAGGCTTTAATTTGCAACGAATGCATCGTTAATACGAAAAATGAATCAATTCGGTACTATCAGTCTATTCCGTATCTAGCCTTGAGAATATGTTTCTGTAAGATATAATGAATTGGAGGGAATATAATGACATAATAGCGCTGAAGTGTTCAAACTTAATTCAAACTTTGCAGTTAATGAATCCTCTCAAAGCTTGTGATAAAATTATAGAATTTCAGGAAGCAGTGGTATGTTATATTTCATTATGTCATTGACAGTATTTGAAATGTTAAAAGCGAGTGAGCGGATTCAACGATGAACCAATATTATGATAATGAAATGAAAGCTTTCAGCAATTTAGAAATTCAGCAATGTTGAAGTAGGTTTAAAGGAATATATTTGGTCATGCTTTTTTCTCTGCTTGTCTTATTAGAATAATCAAGTTTCCTACAAGAAAGAAACTATGTACAAAAGACGAAATTGGGAGATAAAAAAAGAAAAAGTTAGACAAGAGGAATAAAATGGAAAAAAAAACTGGAACATTTCTTTTGTTTTGTCCATCAATAGAGTCAATCGGAAGAAATGTTATCAAAAATTTACGGCACGCCGTTATAATTGACATAGTTTCCGCTATTAGGAATGTTTTAATTTATACTGTTACGAACTCAGTGATTCAGAAGCCGGTTCTGTCGTGAATTATAAATTTTGGCGAATGCGCTTTCTAGAAAACTCCATATAGAGAAATACAATGGTTTATTCCCGAATGTTATGGAATTCGTAAATTCAAGAAGGTTCTAGGGTTGCGAAGGACTATATATACGAGGATTTTCGAGTGAGTCGGGAAGTTGTTCAGTATATATTGAATTGGTTAACAGTTTAAATATACAGTGAGTGAACAGATAGTGAATATAAATAGTGTTGAAGATGAATTAGGATAATTGTTATTATACCAAGTTTAGATAAATTAGTAGACATTAAGTAATGTGTATATAAATTGAGTTTATTGTAGTGTGTAAGTGTTTCTTCAATAAATCAATAGTGAGCGTATAATTTTATCCCACGGTAAAAACAGTTTGTTATACATAAGCTTTCACAACAAAAGAAGGATTGAGGCAAGGAGGAGGCACAATATATATTGATGAGGTAATAAAGGAATGTGAAATAAAAGTTAAAAAATTTAAGGTAGGATACAGATACATGGAAATGGTACAAGTGTAGGCATTTGCAGATGATATAGTCATTGTGACTGAAAAGCAAGTTGATTTACAAAAGAACTTATAGATTTGGAATTGTGCACTGGAACAATATGGTATGAAATTAAATAAAAACAAAACAAGAGTTATGGCAATAGGAAAGGAACATAAAAACATACAGATAATAGTAGACAATGTTATAATTGAACAAGTATCAAGTTTCAAATATCTAGGTGTAGAACTACAAGAGAACGGGAGACAGGAAAAAGAAATAAATGATAGAGTGCAAAAAACATTGAAATTGTACCACGCAATGAATCAGACTTTTATAAACAAAAAAGAGATATCAATGAAGACCAAATTAAATGTATTTAAGACCATATATAGACCAATTCTGACATTTGGCTGTGAATCATGGACACTGACAGGCAGACAGAAGAGCAAAATACAAGCAGTAGAAATGAAATATCTGAGAAGAGTTAAAGGAGTCAAAATAATAGATAAAGTAAGGAATACAACGATAAGAAAGGATCTAGAAATAAAATCGACACTTGAGTATATTCAATCAAGACAATTGGGATGGTGGGGACACCTACAAAGAATGTCAAATCACAGACAAGTTAAGCAAGTTTGGGAGGCAAGAAATATGAATAAGAGAAAACGCGGGAGGCCGAGAGAAACATGGGACGGCATAATTGGAAAAATTCTTCAAGAAAAGGGAAAAACATGGAATGAGGCAAAAATATTAGCAAGAAATAAGAAAGAATGGGCCAAGTTTGTTCATGAAGACATTACTACAGAATAACTTAATGTATTGAAATGTATCACCCTACACCATTAAAAATGGTATTTGGGCTAATGATAATATATACAGGGTGTTTCAAAAAAGGTAACACCGTCTCTAGGATAGGTAAAAAACTGAAAAATAATTGGGGTTTGCTCAGTAAAATTTTTTTCTAACGCCATCCGTTTTCAAGATAAAGGGAGTTGAAGAAAATAAAAAATTACACATTTCTTACGATTTTGCCGAAGCTACTGGCACCATTGTAATGAAATTTTATACGAATATGTTTTGGAAGCTGATATATCCCATGAATTTGTTTTTATAACTAACTCTCATAGAGGGCGCTAGTTACACGATTCATACAACGTATTATTCAACATAACTTTTTTCAGGGTAGAATTATTAGTCAAAACTCCAAGTGAACATAAACATCGTTT
>CAJUYG010002333.1:8825-42979 GCA_910591675.1 Galerucella calmariensis | reverse complement strand
GTATATATAGATGGAAACTATAGAATTCTAAATTAAAATATCAAAACTTCGCTCAAAATCAAGAGACAAAAAGCTTAAGCGCGAAAGGCGGCAGCGTTTCGCTATCGATTGTTTTCTTTTCAGTATTCAAATGAAAACTAAAATTAACAATTAAAGTTAACACTCAGTTTAATCCGGGCTCACGCGAAAGACCCAATTGCATATTAAATTTTTGGTATTTCCATTTTACATTTTTCTCATTTCCTAAATAAATGGAAATTTGCTTCTAATATTAGCTAAATGGAGGCTTTGTTTACTTTTCCTTTGAGATAACTTCAAGCTTCGATTTTAAATACAATTGAAGAGAATTTCAGATTTCTCCTCCCCGCTTATTTACACTGTTTATATTTCTATACGTGGGATACCCTTTTTATATATCAATATTACGTGGAAATGAAGAACAAAGTGTTTTTTATCGAAAATAGCTTATTCAAAATATACACCGAAATTATTACACTCTTTTCGTAGGATTGAACAAATTTTTGGAATAGTATTACATTGAGTATGGTACCTGCAAAATATATTCGATTTCCATTATTTCAAAACAAGTTTATTTATGTAAATGCGACAAATTCTATTTAGGTGAAACATCTAGACCATTGAAAGTCCGATTAAGAGAACATAAAAAATACATCAAAGACAGGGAGTTCTTCAAGTCAGGTATTTGTAAACATGCTTGGGAAGAGGGGCATAAAATTCAATGGGATTCGACAAAAATAATATTGAAAGAGCCCAATAATAAAAGACGAAAAATCAAAGAATACAACTAAATGCAGATAAATGTGTAGCTAGTATTTAAGCCGAATGTAGTCAAATTTGGTTACCAATGTTAGAAAGAGAAATTTCCAATAATCAATTACCTGCGTTATAAGGATAGCATAAGTTTTTATTTCTTATGATTTATCATTGGAATAGTTGTTAATCGATACACACTTCAATACACAAAATCACCAAACTGAGTTATACATGTTTTGAAAACAAAAATAATCATACACAAAAAAGTAACAACAAACGCGTTTTATTAACAACATTTCCAAAATAAGCTATAAAAAAGCACTATCCCAATAAAAACCGTTCCTGGAACGTGCACTTCACTGGATTCCATTTCTAGTAGACTATCATATCGTTAGAATGTAATAAAATAAAATATTTTATTTCACATTTTACCAGAGGTGTGATCTACTATGAATGGACCTTAATAAAATTTGACAACAAAGTTTTGTAGTCTTAAACTTCAAAATATTATTGATTGTCTAGTTGTCATATTTTTTCGTTGTGTCAGATGGGGACCAAAAATTATTTTATTAATTTCATTACTAGTTAATCTTGAGAACGGTAGCTGGAACGCTACCGAAACGTCGAAATAAAAAACATTACTGTGGTTTGATTCCCAAAAGAATAAGAGAAAAAAGAATAAGTAATGCCACAAGGAACTTACAGAAGATATAAATGGAACTTTTGAAACATGTGCTTCTACCAGCTTATTACGCAAAAATTCAGGGATAATATTAACCTCTTTACCAATATTTCACCCGTCTATCAGAATCAATATACGAATGTATTTGATACAAAACAGGTATAATTATTATTCCATGCCCCATTAAAGAGGTCAGCTCACTTACACAGCTGCAGTGTTTCAATTGCTCACATATTGCTCGGCCATGTTCCCAGCTTAGAGGCTAGAGGTTTCTAGTTTTGAATAAGGTCAATGCTCAATGAAAATACTGCATGCAGCGCAGTCCAATAAGTCATCGAATAAAATTCTTCACAGTTCACATTCAAATTCGATACGGCATTAGTTTTATTGATCTGTTATTAGTGAGAGCGTTCGGTTCAGCTAGGGGAGCTCCAGGTGTAGTTGACATGAATGAAATGTTAACAAGTGATTCCTGTACACGGATAAAAATATTTTCGAAAACAAATATATTTGAAATCCGCTATTTCAAACTAAAAATAATTCAATATTCCTCGTTACCATAAACTTCAAACTATGGAATGGATAATAAAGAAGCTGTATAGTTTTTATGAGATATATCTACATCATATTTCGTTCAACCTTCTTTGAGAATGTGTATGTGGTGGCTTAAATGACACCATTGTTATCGATCCTCAGTGATAATAAATTCTGTTTTGTTCCTCTGACTTTGCATAACCAAGACCAAGATCGTACCTACACCAGCAAGTCCATTACCAAAACTGAATGTGCAGCTTATAGTAACTTCCGTTGTCAATAAGATGTGTGAGAAAATTTGTCATAATTTCAATATAAAGGATGGGTTAAACGGCCGAAATATCTGATTTATGGTTCAATGATGAGAGTGAAATAAGTTTCTATCACTAAGATATGCATCGTTTATCATCTATAATTTATATCTACGAAATTTCATGCCATAAAAAGGTATAACGTGTCGCGGGACACACGGTAGGAACTTTAGTTCCTTTCAAGCAAAAATTATGTGATACATCTGACGTTATAGATAAACAATTTGCATATTCTTTGGTGGTCGAGTAGTAAGCAAACCAGACTCTCACGCGGTAGACCCGGGTTCGATTCCCCGTGAAGAAGTTTTTTTTATTGTTAATTTTATTTTTAAATAATAATTCTGCTTAATATTAATAACGACAACAGGTAGACGTTTGAAATATTTAGCAGAATATTCATTATTATAGATAATGGTACGGTATCCTTCATGAGGGAGTCCGACTGGCAACATCTACTTATAACAGTATCATACCTATATTTAAAAAGGGAAATTGTAGCATTATGCAAATTGGACATTCAAGAGCTGTACGTTTACCACAAAAAAATTAGTGGAAACATAAAATTGAATTGTTAAATTTTTAATTTGAAGTTATATAACAGTTTATAGAAATTTTTATTTTCTAGATTTGTTCTTAAGTGGGTCGTAGAAAAAATATGCTGTTCGACTCGTGTGGATTGTCCATATCCCACTTGAACGTTTGAGCATTTCGTCTACGGCGTCGTGCTCAAACTTCGTCCTCCATCCACTACTATTTCTATCAAAATATGCCCTTTTACATTTAAAAACAACCTGCCAAATGTCAAATCAATTTATCCATCCGTTTTAAAGTTATCGAATTAAAACATTCAAGTTTTCAACATTTCAACACCCTGTATTTCGAAAAGTAAATGTGCTATACCCCTTAATCCTCATAATTTTCTGTCCAATTTTACGAGAGGGATCTACATGCAAACGTTGTAATTACCCTTAACGTTCGAGATGCTTATACCATTTTTTGCGCGATCGTATTGAAATAAATTCCGAATAAAATAATTTAAATTTCTTCGAAATGAACGAAAACGATCAATCGCGCAAAAAAAATTATGGAAATAATAGTAAAAATTTATCCGAACAAATTCAAGTAGATCACTAGCACTGCTAATACCAGCTTTGCATAGAATTTTAATATAGCATCGGTGGTTCAGTGGTAGAATGCTCGCCTTCCACGCGGGCGGCCCAGGTTCGATTCCCGGCCGAAGCATATGAGTCGCTGCTTCGTAAACGAGAGAGCGACTCAGGAGAGAGCACACGCACGTAAGCAAGGCACATAACGAAGCAACGTAACGTAACGGTCAGATCTTTTGCGTCGCGACCCCTGGTCGCTCAAACATAACCTGACGTAAAGAACTAAAGTTCCAAAAATGGTATATCTTCAACGCCGCGTCGCCGCCCAGCTCCATGCGAAGTGGGCATCTCCGATTGAAGCCTAAGAGGGTCGCTAGTATGTGAACATATCTGTTCAATATGATAGCAGATGATAGCAATTACCGCATACAAGCTGTGAATAATGTTGAGTATTCAGGTTATATAATCGGGTTATATAATTAGGTTATATAATCGTTCCGGAATATTGGGATGGAGAGCTGCATCAAAAACCCACATACACTTATTGGAAATAGCACAGAGACGTTCTCTGAAGGTCATTCTGTCTAAGCCATACCAATATTTATCTGATCAGTTGTACATAGACGATCAAAAATATTGGATACAAGACAATTGTTCTATTACCAAATTTCGCAAGACAAAGAACTCATTCCCAACAGCTTTACATTCTTATGATACCCGCCAGAAAACACACCACCACTTTACCGGAATCATTAAAATCATCAAGCAGCGTATATTTATCCAAAAATAAATTTAAATTGTTTATCTTAGAGAAATCTAGGGAATAAAAATATAGTATGAATAAACTCTGCGAATAATCCCAAGTTATTTTTTAATTCGTATGTATATTGTAAAATGTCAAAGTTAGATGTAAGTTATTTTTATTGTTCACTAATGTATTATGTCATCAATTTTTTTTATAATGTAATTTTAATATTCTAACATTTCTACTCGAAACAAGTGTTCACTCACTTATCGAGTATACTGTTCTGGTCACTATTTTCTTTTTAACCTGTATTTTTGATTGAGAATAAACAATATTAGTAGAAAAAGTATCCTAGTGTAGCTGTAATTAATTTGATTCCTAAATAACTTCATATTAATTTAAGGGTACGTTTTCATTGTTTAATATTCTGGTTTTGACATTTGCTCCATTGGATCTTCAATATTTCGTAGACCGAAATGCTGTAAATCCAATTATCTATAAGGGGCAAACAAGTGTGTTTCAAGAGCAATCCCAAATCACGGTATTTATGATGGATAAAAATTATTGTACAGCAATCCGTTACTGGCATTGATTAGGGTAGTTGGGGAGGTGTTCAAGTGCTGGTCCCTAATAAAAATGGGGAAGAAGTTGTCTTTCACATTCAAATGAATTATGCTGAATTGCACGATATTGGAGTCGACAAAGTAGTTGATAATTTATCAGAAAATTTGTATAATCGTTTCTCTACAAATAATAAAATGGTTTGTTAGACACGCTTCGTGTAATTGCTGTTCTTGTCGAATGCTGGTGTGATTAATGTTAGAATGCCTTGCAGAGTTGATTTCTGTTTTCAGAAATGAAGCACTATATCAGTTGACAATTCCTTGTTGGTATGGAGAGATTAAACGTGATGGATCTTAATCCACCAACAACGACAGTCACCCAGGTAAACTTAGATGATGTACGTCAGCTGATCCAAAAAAAATCAACATGTCATTTATGATGGAATTGAATCATTTTGCATTTCTAAGACCACAATTCAAAAAAATTTTCATGGAAAATCAATAATCTGTGACATATGGAAACCGCATCTGTTCGCAAAAATTGTCAGTGTTGATGAATCCTGGATTTTTTCATGAATCCTAAAATATACGTTAGTTGGCTGTTTGGGTGTTCCAAAATTAACCCAAACCAAAACCGACGAAAGTTATTGCTTGTCGAAGTGTTTCCAGAAGCAGGTCATGCAGCTAGATCAAAAAGCTGTTACAGGTGATTGATAAATCAACTGAACCTAACGATTTTTCCCTTTTCTAAAAATTCAGAATGAGCTGCGTGGTCGAAGGTTACAGTCCCCAGGGGATTCAGTAAACGCCTTTAAAAACTCTATTTTGAATGTATCAACAACCGAGTGGAATAACTGCTCCCCGAATTAATTTCAAAAAATGGAAACATGTATTTTTCTCAATGGAGAGTACTTTGAGAAACAAAATTGCTTGAAGTTATCTAGGGAAGATGCGTACAAAATGACAAACCTGGTTCCGTCCTGTCAATGAGCAGTCTTTCACAAACCATTGTGAGAAATAGTCTGTCTATGGTTTCTGAGAAAAGTAGGTATGCCATTTTACCTGCATATGTCATTTTGTACGCTTCTCCTCTAGCCCTCGGCCCCACATTATTCAAAATATAAAAAACAACCCTAGTAACATCAGTTTAAAGTATTCAAAGAGCTTATAGGTTATGAAAAAATCATAAGTTAATGTACACGCTGTAGAAAATTCCTAGGAATAGGTCACATATAAAAAAATTCTGTTAAGTTTTAAATTAATGGTTTATATTTTTAATTGACGCATTTGATGTTTCAAAAGTATGTTTTATAGCTGTATAAAAATATTTGTCACACCATATAAGCGGAAAAAAAATTACGACATAGTTATTAGATCATGAAAAGATAAGGATCTGGAATACCAATTATAAGATGATGATTTTATTTACATACATAAGTTTACTTACACTACTCACAAATTCTTTCACCTGTAAATAGAGAAATGACAATTAAACTATCATTTCCTTCTACAGTTTAATTGATAACTTATTTTAATATTGACATGTGTTGTCATTTTATCAACATTAAACTAATCACGCTAGGCGATAACGACGGAGTGCCGAAAAATTCAGATTGAAGAAATACACTTTCTTCACATATAGATATAACTAGGATAACCAAATTGTTGTATAAAAATAGTACTGGGTCAAAAACACCCTACTGGTGCTACTAACCGGTTTTTAATGAATATTCTTGTAAAAATCGAACAATTTTTGTTGAAAAATAAAAGCTGCACACATACTTGAGTGTACTAGATTGATTGGTTCGGTCAAAAACTTCGAGACCTCAGCAAATGAGCCTTTAGGCTTTTTGTGCTCTTGTGCACTTTTAAAGATAATGTGTGAGGCTGTTTCCTCCTCTTCCATGCACAACCCACAAAAAGGTTCCTGCCTGTATAAACCAATTGTATGCATGTGCATGTGTTTCCTTAGGGTGCAGTGATCAGAGTTTAATTCCGTCACTTTCCTTATCTGGCCCCTGTCAGCGAATCAGAGGGTTTTTGACCAGGAGCTTGCTGTGTTTCTGTTTTGGTACGTGGCTCTGGCATGTCTGTTGTTTAATTGAAACTTTCCGAGTTGTTTAACCACGTGCAGCACTTTTTGATATTCCAAAGACTGGTTTAAGACCAGTGAATGCAGTTTATAGTCTGCCGGGACTCATTTGAAAGTTACTCTACTATGGTTTGCCAGGGTTAAGTGACCTGATTTGACCTTGGAAAATGAAGATGTGAAAAGTTTTGCTTGACTATCTGATAGTAAACAGCTATAATTGTACAATTTATCTTTATTTAAACAAAATGTTTTTGTTATCTGAATCCTAGGCATTCCATTACCCTCACGTATATACAATAAAATCTTCATACCAATTGGTAGATATTTTGCTCTAAAAAATTGTATATCATTCAACTGATCTTATGCTTGAAAGTAGGATCTTATAATCAAAATTTAAATAACATAATTATGGGAACTGCAGTTTTATTCTCAAGAATTACTGAATTTGAATTCTCACAATGCACTTAAGATATTCAAATCCCTTAAAGTATTCGGCATGTGAGATCCTGGCCGTTCATGTACACTTGTGTCAAAATCCTCAATGACTAATAGTTTTTAGAACAATGAAGTAACAGTCATTGCAGCCCAAATCCTGGCAGGTATTTCAAGATATGTTCGTGTTGTAAGTCTTTGCATAATGCATTCGTGTTATATTAGTAAACAAATATATATTGTGTTTGAACAAGCTTTGTCATGTTTCTTTCACATATACCTTCTAAGAGCACCAGGTGTTATAGTTTTAAGTGGGATATGAATTCTCCGTGTATAATTTTTCGATAACGGTTATACTTTCAAGAGTAATACATTTTCATTTATCTAGACTGTGTTTTGATGTGTGTCACTCAATGAATTACATTGAAAAAATTCAAGGTCAGATGTCGAGAAAACGAAATATTGTGGAACGTGCCTTAACAAAATAATTTTCAGTATTAAAAGCAGGCTCAAAATATAAATACGAGATTCAAATGAAAAGCCCACTCTGTTTGCAAGACACAACTCGATAATATTGCTTAAATTGTTGGGCTTTTCAGGCAATTCCTAATATAATATACCAATGAGTAAAATTAATACCAACGAAAATGTAACAAGTATTTGCTCAAAAATTTTCCAAATTCATTATTAAAATATTCCGCATATAGAATATCTATAAAATGAATGATGTATTTAACGGCCCTCTCCCTATATGTTTCGTGTTTTATTTAAACAAAAAGGAATCAAGTGATTGTTGAACCATTTACTCAAGAGATCTCGAGAAATGAAATAAATAGTGAGAAGTCTGACGGCGTAGTCCGTGTCCACCATCAAGCATTCCATACCTACGCCTACTGAAAAACATTTCACTTCTACTGATGAATATCACAAACCATCTGTGCGCCTTTTAAATTATTTATTGATTGAAATATGCCCAGAGTCTTTAATAAATCACTGCCAGCTAATATTATATATGAAATTAATTGGATATATAAAAATGTCCTGTTTATTTCCATTCTTTATATTAGTACCTATAAGTGTACCATATGGTACCACTATTTGTAGACCCTTGGGCGTTGATAAGGCTGTAATTATATCTCTTTCGGATACAGCGACCGCTTTAAGTTATCAGTGACACACGGACATCTCAAGTTTTATATTTTTGTTTTCCTGGTTTGACATTTTGACGGAAGAAATCTGGTACACCCACATTGTTAAGAATTGTTAGTGTTTTCTGCTGTATTTTAACATGTACACCGAGGAGAAATCAGAAATAACGTACCTATAAATTGTTAAAAGGTATATGAGAGACTGCTTAAAGTCCTTTTAAGTATCAAATTGTTAGCCAGAAAAATACTTTCAAAAAAATAAACTGTTATACATTGAATACAGGGAAAACTTGAAATATTGAAATATTCGTAATACGCTTTGTGTGCTTTTTCTGTCGAAATAAATATTACCGATAGATATTCAAATCTGGCCTTGATTTTTTTGAACTGGTACAAAATACATCTGAACATATTTTTTCATTAGATGCTAGGAGACAATTTTCTAAACAGTTCCCAATGCAAAATACTCTTTCGTTTAACGGGTATTGCTTCATTTTTTGAACATGCTGAATCATTGAAATACAGGCATGATTTTTGAAAATCCCGTAAAACACGTTTTTTACTCGAAAAAAAAATAGAGCCTAAATCGAAACTCAATCTGTATGATAAATTGCATATATGGATGGCCTAATTCCATACAAAAAATCATGCCGATCCATGACAACCAAAGCCGCCCCCCAATTGCTAGATATTACACATTGAATGATCTAATAATGGAACTGAACATTTTGAACACCCTGTGAAGAGATGTTCAGTACTCGATCGTGGAGTACATTCAACGAATGTCCAACCATTTAGATGTAAAAGAAGATGCTAGAATTTGTTTTGTATTTAGGTATAGGGAACCATTATGAAGAAGTATTTCACTTTTTAGGTGCAGTCACAAAATGCAGTTAAATATAGGGTGTCCCATAAGAACAAATATAACTTTTATACGCCACACTTTATGGAACATCCTGTATATTTCAAAATACTTTTAAAATGTAACCTATATACTAAAGTGACAAACATTTCAAAACTTTCACCGTTCCGCTATAAACCTCCATCCCGTTGATCATGTTCAGCATTTTCTTTTTAAATACTGAATGTTGAAAGACTTACACTTTTCCAATCATGCTACGGGTTCCACTAAAACCGGCAACGCTGTGCGAAGTTCATCTTACCGCGCATACTCCGAACGAACTCAGTTGGTGAAGATCGGCCCGTTGCGATGCAACCATGCCAGTGTGTACTGCATCACATGGTGGAATGAAGATTGTTTGTTCACTTTCATTAGAAAACTGATTTCACAAGAACTCAGTAGCTACTTGAAGATCATACTTTGCCTCCTATACCTTCTGAGTTTTAAAGATGGAACGCCTCAATGCAAATATCTTGTGATATGGCCGATATTATGGTGGTATTTACATTGTTGTCAGATCTTTTTTCTCTCCCGAATAATGATTGATTCATTCCAAATGAATCATCCTGTATATTGTTTGCCCTTGGAACTTGAGACTTATCAATCAACGGTTGTACTTCAATACAACAAGAAATGCGATTTTTGAAACCTTGCAATACATTTCACAACATCCCTGACTGCTCAATTATCCTTATCTCTAGGCTAGTTCTATCTTTTAATTGCTGTATATTGCAGGTTTTGTTATATAAATGATTTTATTTAAGTGACCCCACAGGAAGGGATTCATGTAGGATGATCGCCGGGGCATTCGATAAAATCACGATTTCCAATCCATCTTCTGGGGAACACATTCTGTAGGTAGTGCCTCGCCACACTCGCATAGTGAGGTTGAGCACTGTCCTGTTGCAGCCAAATATTGTCTTTTGGGATGTTGTAATTGAAAATGTCGAATAATGAAATGCCCACATTTGAATATTGTTGAGAATATTTAGTTGTTGCTGGAAATAACCAAGCCAGCTCAGGTATAATATTATTTTCTGATAAATCCAAGTACCCTAAGGCTAAACCATTCAAGTTAATCTCAATGAAGAAGTCCTTAAAACAACGCTATTCGACGGTTATTCAACAATTCAGTCCTCTAAGAATTCCATTTTGCTAGTTGGGGTGTCACATGCGTCAGCAGCTCAAGACGATTAATGCACGAGCGAACGTAGCACCTAAAGCGTTTCCTGCATGTGTGACACACAACTGTTTTTCACCTGCCGAGTAAACCAAGAGATAGGAATATATAACAAAAAACTATGACATGCACTGTCATTTAATTGGAAAATTTACATGAAAAATCAAAGTAATCAAGTGCAGATGGTGAGGGCTGCTAAACAATGCTCTCTGCCCTATTTTTGGTGTTCATATGATTGGTTTTCCTGTAAGGTAGGCGAAAAAAAACTTGTTAGTTGAAATCAAATATTCCGTATTCCAATTGAAATATTATCTTCGATGTTCAATATATTGAAATATAATGGGACGATTTTTGCCTTACCACTGTCCTCTGTGCTTTTGAATACCAAACTCGTATCTACACAATTCATTAATTGTTCAATACAAAAGTATCTCCATAATTAAAAAACTTGGAATAAACCCAAAATTCATTTATAAAAGTATCACCCTTAGTTTGAAGAGTGCACATTTCGCAAATCCTTGTCAATTGAGCAAAATAACTTTCGTTCAAATAGCTTCATAAAATCCTCTTAATGAATTTGGGTTAGTTTAATTGAAGGATTCTACTCTTTTGTTGTGTCCATCATGACACATTTGAAATTCGAACGAGCCCTTATTTGGGATTACGTTTCGACTATCTCTCTTACAACTGCTTACACCCGTATTCAGAAAAATCAAATAACGGTATCGTTTCGATAAGGGTCCCGTCACAGCCAACGGCAACGGCTCCATTTGGTATCACTTGGTAATGGTCCGTATATCGCCGAGAATTTCAGTGCGGTTTTCAGATTTCACGGAACAGGTTTCGTATATACGGACCACACAATATCATTATATATTACTTTACCTCTGTTTCTGGAATTTCTACAGTTTCCAAATTGGATGAATAGTTTTCAATTCCTTTCCTGTTCAGATAATTTTAATTTACAATAAACAAACCAACAAAAAATCGAAATGACAAATGAAATGACAAATGGTTACCAAACTCATTCGAATAAAAGGAAGTGATCACCGCTTTTTCAGGAATTTAATAGAGTCCAGTTTCCAACCAGAGTAAGCATGGATATACACAGATATGCTTGGTATTCACAACTTAACCAGACATAACGGCACCGTTACAAAACGAGCGGATACACTATGGCAACGTAGCGTGTCTGGAACGTAAGTGTCAACCATACTTCAACTTCAAACTATAATAGATGTTTGGTTTCGTTCATTTGATTTCTTATTCCTTTGTTTTTGGGGACGATAATATATTATTAATGTGTGGTCGCAGTAAGTTAGATTGAATATTTATGTTCTTGTTTTTCATCAAGTTATTTTATAGTAAACGGAATGGAAGCAAAAGAAGTACCTATAGCTATAGCTACGGAACAGGAAAAACAATTGTTCTTGATAATCGTTAAGTCGTAAGTATTTAAGGTGTTGGAGGAATAGCAAATTGAAGAATTAAGAAAATTCTGTGTAACATTGAGAGTCATTAGCTAATCATGCAGCATTTGAAATTTTTGTTTTAAACCCTATTGGCAACACAACACATAATCTATAACTAATTATAGTTGGAGAATACGAGAACTTCGTCAATTTACTAAAATTTTTATTATTAAAATTATAAATTTGTTCCTAACCTAATCCTTTTTCCTAAATTTCGCAACTATGAAGAAAAAAAATATTGTGGAAAACAAGATTACAAATGCTGCCACAATCAAAAAATAAACAAGAAGATCATTGCGAAGCAGTTCAACTCTTTTGCTGAAAAGCCCAAAGGTGTCTCTTCTCTATATATCAAATTCTTCCGATAAAGGATATGTCTGTATCCACTATAGAAAAAGACTAATGAAGGAATACTGTTAGCCGGGAACCAAATAAAATGTATCAAACTGAAATTAAATAGGTTCAACCTTTTCATTGTGTTTTATTTGATAATCGTGTCTTTCTGTGTGAACAGTGGAATTTCTTAATAGAATATCAATTATCAATTTTTCGACATTTCTAAGTTTTCCACAAGTGGTTGCCTATACCTCAAATTGCATGCTTTTCAATTTGTGGATTCTATATTTCGGTCAACACTGTGAATTTCTAAGTTCGTATTCAGAGTGGAAAACAGTACGGTTCATAATAAATGTTGGAAATGATTGCATCCAGTCAAAATACATGTAATCAGAATACGATTCTTGAAATCGCTGCTCTCAACTATTGGTGTGTTTTAATCTAATAAGTCAAGGTAGCCACATAACCAGAAATCACATATATTCAACTTTAGAGATCGAGGAGGCCAGTGCTGCGGCCCTCCTCGACCCATCCAAAGGTTGGGATAAGTTGCATCTAAGTATTGCCTGAAAATCTGACCAAAATGTACTGGAGCACCATTCATGAACCACATGTTTTGTCTAATATTGAGTTGGACCGTCATCTATCATTCAGTTTTTTCTCAGTTCTCTATTTTGTCTGTTCGTTCCAAGTATATTTTGTGTCTAAAAGACTAATTCTCACCTTAACACACCTCAACATACTTTGGAATACCATCCTTGAAAATCAAATCATTCCTAGAAACTTTAGACTTGAATATTTGCTTTAAAGCCGATTACGATTTATCCAAATTCCTTAAAAACAACAAATCTAAATCTTCAAAATTGAACAAATCAGTAGTTTATTAATTAAAATGTGGTAATGAAAACTGTGATAAAATTTATATAGGTAAAACTTCTATAAATTTCAAAACTAGAATTTCAGAACACAAACCTATGACAACCAAAAATTAGATTCCAACTACTCAAATTATCTATTAGAAAACCAACACACTTTTGAATCAAATTTTGAAATCTTGCATAATATAGAACCTAAATCCCCCAAATTTAATATTTTAGAAGCTCTTGAGATAAATAAAAACAGATATTCGGATAATCTTCTTAACGACCAAATAGATATCAACAATTCTCCCTTATCAAACCTTTTTACCTAGAAAGGTTCCGGTGAGATTATTGTGAATGAATTTCCAGGTAAACTTGTTAAATACTTCAGTTAATCCCATATTTGGACACTTTCTGCTTTCTGTGAATAGATTATAATATACTTTTGTCAATATCCGTAAAATTCCTTTTAATAATGCACTGTATAAATTAAAATTATGGATTTCACATTACGATATCGCATCTTCTCACAAAGCTTTAACTGGTAATCTTCTGACCAAAGACTTAACAGACCTTATCGAACAACCACCGTAATCGCGGTGAGTCCTCATGTCGATTCTTGGAAATACGAAATTATTATAATCTTCATCATTATATTTCTAATCAGTTTTCACCCTATACGTTATGTCAATAAATTTCATGTCACTGTAAATTAGTTCTTATTTAAGTTAAATTTATGTATATTGAGCGCCAAATAAGTGGTTCATAAATCACAAGTATCCTCTGAGGTATCTATGTAGGTACATTCTTATGATACAGGTTATTATAAAAGAAAGAAATTTACATGCGTGGTGAAATAATTCTTGTATCTAGTTGCTTTTGTAAAGCCAGGAGAGTTCAATGATAATTAGACATGCCTTATTGTTGGTAAGATTCATGTGTAAAACTCAATTATTATAAATGGGCACAATGTAAATTTATTGACTCTTTCGGAAAATGTTGGTGAGCAGTTTGATAGCAAAGCACTGAAATATAATCAGCATTGTCCCTCAATTGTTGTATCATTGAAATCGTGCAAAAATTAAAAGATACGAGGGAGGGAGGGGACTTTTGAATAGCACTGTATATTTGCTCGTTTTTAATCAATTACCGATATTTAATTCATGTAATGTAGTGTAAGCTATTCTAATCGATGATTCTAGTTTATTTATTACAGTTTGATGGCATCAATTGAATGACTAAAGCGTACCGTATATAGCAAAACAACATCGCTTTTGAAATAGTTTTCTAACAACGTGAATTTTTAACAACCCACGTACCAAACACTCCATGTATAAATCAACAAACTATTAAGTTGGTGCGCGACCCCTGTATATACTAAACACGTGTATTTGAACAACCGTTTCTTAGCAAGTTTATCAACACCACATGAAGGTGCCGACGACGAGTGAACCTACTATTTATTGTCAATGTTAAACTTTTCCATTATTTACATTTTTTCTCTAGGAATAATAAGAATAATCTCAAGTCGTATCTTATTAAAACGAATATGCTTGAGCTTTATTCCGTCTGAATTTAATTCTTCATTATGTGAAGTTTGCCTTCTATTGGTTACTAAAACAGATTCTCTTGTATAGTTGTTGCTGTTCACCAATTCAGAGACTGTGCATATTTATTTTCCAACTATTTCTGGTGAGTGTAATTTATACTGTTCCCAATTGTAGACGAGAATACGTGTAACTAGCAGGCGCTTACTTATTAGTTGCTGCTGGTTGAACAGTATAATGGGTGATGTATACTTACTCCTCAAAACATGTCATGTGAGAATTTCTATTAGCAAAACTTCTGATTTCAAACGGGGGTATACTTGATAGTTTCGGCGTCGTGTCATGTATGGAAAATTGTTGAAAATTATTATTTATCAGAATACTCATGGATGTATGGAATATGGATGTAACTGATATATTGAACTATTATTAAATTGCAATCTCGATGAAATAGTATTCATGTTATATGAATATTAGAACAAAATCTGAACAGTTATTCTTTAAATTATGAGTGCTGGTATTTTGAACAGTGGTTCATGGATGCTTTAATCTATTTGATTCGATATATAAACGGATTTAATGGAGTCTTGAATCTTTTTAATGCGTCATTAATTATACTGTTGTGTTTACAGTAGCGTGTTTTTCCTCTTGGTTCACTATCTTTTGTTCTGCAATTAAAACATACATATTAATTAGTTATTTGCTCCTACTAATCCATAATTTTTTGTTATTCTGAATTGAAATGTCAGTCAAATCGGTTATTTAACAGCTTATTGTTGAGACTGTGAAGCGAGTTGTAAATAACGAATTCAGTGAGAAAACAAAACAGGCAGACGTTTATTACATTATATAGTGACGTTAATATAATTTCATTTAACGGATCAAATCAAAATGGTGTCGATACGCAGAAAACACCTCAATATCCCCAGACTAGGAGATACTAAGAGAGGCGTCTAAAACTTATTTATTTTATAAATGATAACCATTTTATGGTGTATTTTATGCGTAATAAACGTTGTAGCGTCACCTTGCGATTGAAATCTTCATTTTTCAGTCATCGCCTTTGACAAATTAATCATGAATAAAACTAGCCCACACACAATGTATACAGTACCGAACTTGATTAATTTCATACCGAAAAAATACATTTTTATTCACTTAATCAGAGTTCCCTGAAGAATAAGACATATATCTGGAATCATCTAGATCTGTCACCGTAAAATCTAAAAATGTCATCGGAAAGTCGATAGCTTTCTGGAACAGGTGAAAAGTATAAAAAGCGGGACAATTGGAATTAGTTAGTTTCAGTTTTCGAAGTATTGGAAGTGGAGTTTTGTGTTCTGATAGTAAGACATTATTTTTATTAAATTATGGATGTTAAAGTTATCTCAGCTATTCAGATTCAGTTCTTCATGTTTAATGGCGTGAAAGCTACAATCACCAAGTTCTAGATATAAGATAGTTCGTTAAAAAAAAATTAAGTAAGACATTACTACCCATTAAATGTCTCAGATGATTGATGAATATTCTCAAAAATGCTATTAACTGTTAATTCTCTCTCTTTACATAGAATACACCTTCGTAGCATCCACACGTGAAATTGCAATGAATATTAATATTTCGCTCTACAAAGCTGTAAGTAGGCACAATAAACAACTCTTACATGTGTACACAGTCGCTGAATATCATACTCGAGAGTATTGTGGGTTGTATAAGCATTGTACTCATCAAGTGGGTGTAATGTGAACTCAAGTCAATACCACGTTTGATTAAACAAAGGGTTACCTATGGGTAAATTTAAAATTCGGAGTAAAGAATATTTCACAATATTTCGTTGACTGGGCATCTGGTATTCAGGATTTGATTAGGGTTTATAAATTCTTCATTGTACACAGTGAACTGTAACAGATCCGTAGTCAGTAGAATTTATATACTAAAACATGAATTGAATTTATTATCTTGTCGTGGTAGATAATTGAACAATTTTACAACACTATTTTTGAATATCTTGTAAGAAATCATGACGCCATATGATCACTAGAGCGGAAAGTAACAGACCAAGAGCGGACAAATTTTCACGCCGCGCTGGTAGGTACTTTGACGTTTCACGCAAATTTTTTAATGAAACGTCAGTGTATATCAGAGTTTTTTGTTATATTTGTTTATTTTGTGGTTTATTCGGTAGGAACTATTGCCTTTGGTCAACACATTTGGCTTTACTACAGTAACTTCCTTTAATTTAATTATGTAATGGTTTATTGATGATGTCTTTTACTGTGGATATTGGGGTTTTGATAAATCTACATGTTTATTTTGCTGCATCGGTTATCCTGTTACCTCGATGTTTCAATGATTCAAACACATTTTCCAAAATCATATTAAAAATAATTACTCCGAAGTTCCCACTTTCCATTTTATCTAATTATTTTAATTACATCATACAGTGTGGAAACCACTTATGGAATGAAATTCTTTATGGCATTATTTCAGAAAATTATAAAAAATGCCGAGACCCGTCAACTTTTGAATTGGTAAGGTAAGGTATTATTTATTATTATTTATTTATATTATTATTTATTATTTATTTATATATTTTCGCGTGTGCTATTGTTATCGGATTAACGACTACCTGCTCTGGTTTTTGATCTCGAATCATCAAGTCAAACGAAATATCATGGAATACTTTGGAATATACCGTAAATATCTCAATCCCTATTGAAAAAAAACAATAATACATTTATTTCGAAATTTAAGTAAACCGAATTAAATAAATATACTTACCTATAATTATCTTCACGTATCTTATACTTTTTGTATTTATCAATCAATGTCAAGAATGTTTACCTTTCAAAAAGAAATTCGGTTATGAAATGGAAGTCGATAGAAGCACGAATTCCACTCATTAAAATCCCTTCTAGAAATATATTACGTAGCTAGTAAATATTCCGTAAAGGAAAACTACTTCCCGACCTCTTATAACAGTTGTAAAAAAACCTAACCTCTGACCCTAAAATTTATTATCGTAACATTCGAGAATAACGATCTCTTTTTTATATAAACGTTTGTCGTAGAAGACATCGGGTCAGATATTTATGTTGCATTGACAATTTAAGCGAACCACGTACCATTCAAATTCGATTCTGAGCAAGAAGTTTTCCACTGTTTGTATCGCTAGCGCCAAAAGCTAGCGATACAAACCGCGAACATTTATTACTTTCAAAATATATTCGATCTTCATAAAATTTATTTAATGTGACTATTTCGCTAGAGTAAATTGATAACTGACAAAATTTGAAGGTTTTGAACTGGCAATTTTTTGTCTTGTCGCGGCAATTTTTTGACGTTTAATATATTAAATCTATGTGTATAAAACTCTATCACTCTGTGATAAAATTCAATCTAAAATCTTTGTTAGTGGTTTCTAAGGAAACTAAGTTCTTTATTTATTTATTTAACTGTCTAAAAATTATTAAAACTGTTTCAAAAATTTAAATAAGTATCATTAACATGAATAATACAAGATTTGGAAATAATTCAATAAATGAAATAGAGAGTACAATTAAGCAAAGTATACCGCGAAATACAATGAAGACAAAAAAGTCTGCGTGGGAACAGTTTAGAATGTTTCTGGACGCACGTAATTATACGTTAGAAAAGGATACTTCTGAACAAGTTATAGCAAAAATTATGGTTTTAACATGAAAAAAAGAGATGGAACTGATTATACTGAAGCTAGTGTGAAAACACTTTGGAATACGACTGCTCAAATGGTTCAGGAAAAATATTTTCTAGAATTTAACATCAAAATTGATCCATTTAAAGATATTACCTATAAATTTGCTAGATTGGCCAGGGATACAAAACGTAAAAAGCTTCAGGCTGAACCTGAAACCAATGTTTGGGAGTCCTGATGTAGTTTCTGATAATTGCAGAGTTTTCTTTCCTGTGATAATTCGTCGGTTAGTTAATCTACATCATTCACACATGTACAAGTATATTTGGTTTTAAACGGAAATTCAGGATTGAAGCTATGAAGAGCATATTTTAATAACGAAACGATTCATTCTTCAACTTATTATATCAGGTACGCTTACGGATTTGGCCAATATATTGATGCATTGCTCTCCCGGATTTATGAATGAACTATAACGTTTATTAAAAGTTCTCAAAATATTTGTAACGTCTTGTGAGTATACATTTTTTGAACGTATATGATTTTCAAACTAAATATGGTCAACATAAGTAGTGAAAGAGAATTTGAAAAAAATGTTTGTCGAAGACTCAACCAGTGATTGGGTGAATTTAAGATTTATTTGAAATTGTGAGTTTGTGATGAATCGAGCATTGCAGCCTCACCATTCACATTCTAATAAACATTGGAACTGAGAATAATGAAATCTGCTTAAACTGAGATAGATGTGTACGGGCCAAGAATCAAAGATTCTGAAAGCTTGGAAAATCTTCCAAGTATCGTTGACGACAGGAGAAAGTGTGCCCAGTTCAAGATTGACACAGTATATGGAAAACAAAGTATTATCTTAATGTCGGATAGCTAAGCATTCTTCGAAACACTGAGTGCTTGTCTAATCAATTCCAAAGTGATATGAGAATGCCTGAATCATTGAAATAGGCGAGAACAACAGCGTCATCTTACTGTGAATTCCAGAATATACTGGAATATAATTGAATAAAATAGAAGCTAAACTAGCAAAGAGGAAGACTGGAACAGAAAAGATTCGATCATTGGAAAGATCTAGTAAGGTTTAGACATTCGAAGAAATTTATTTGTGAGTGAATATCATGAATATCAATAATCATCCAATTTCTTCATTTTTACATTATTTTCACTCCTATATGAATTTTCACTTAGTTAATATTAGAATAACTCCATTGTCCACTCTGTTTCGTAGTTCCTGTAGCTGCAAATTTACATTTTATCACCCAGCTTTTAATTATACAGACAATATCCCTGAATCAGACCAAAGCTTTCTGGAAATTAATCTTATTCATTATTTCATTATTGTGTAGTAGATCTGGTATTTGCGATCTTCTTTCCTCGTACTTCCGTTATCAAATGACTACAACCGTAATAATGCCTTTACAAACTGTTTATAAAAAAATTAAATCTTGTTTGTACTGAAAATCAACTTCCAAAAAATAAATGAAAAGTATAAATACAGATGTATCACAGCCCACGACACGAACATAAACGGAGGATCAAGAAGATGAAATAAACAGCTTTAAATTCCAAAGCGTTGCGGATTGAATTGCTTAATTGTGACAACATCGAATTTTATATGTAAATTTCAATACAAAAAATAACAATGGCATGTATTGGGAGTGAATTTTATATGAAATTTAAGGCAAATCGAATGAAAAATGGATAAAAGCATGATTTTCCATTCTGGACAAAAGTCATGATTAGAAAGTATAAGAAGATTTAAGGCCTCCACAATAATTTCAGATCACCAAAGAATATCATGACAGGAATTTTTCAACATTGGGATAATGGTGTATTATGATATTAGGATAATAAGTGATAGTTTCTGTGCTGAGTGTGGAAAGCACGTAAAGTATCTTCTCATTATTCTAATATCATATGCTATTTTTTCTTCAAACGTGCATAAATTCATTTTAGATCAAACAATCAAGAAAACGAATTTTTTAATGAAGATATCAAGATTGTATTTTCAATTTTTTTCACAGTATATTCCCTTTTTGGCATCGTACGTACTTGTTTGGCATCTATCAAAACAAAATATTTCAAGTAATGTGTTTAGACGCTCTGGAGTTTAAGTACTTATACTCATAGTCTTAAAAATGACACTTAATACCCTTGAGAAACGCCACATAAGCTATGACTTATATCACGTTGGAAAAAACATGAATATTGAGTGATATTTTGCAGATTTTATACTAAAACTTTGAGCGAAGTGAATTGATAAAGCAACAGTAGCCAAGAAAATTTATTTTCTATAATTTAATAATCTTGTTCAAATTTTAAATCAAAATCACTCAATACCTACTTTCTTTTATTTCAGGTAATGTGCTATACTACTTCCAGCCAGTATCAGACCATTCTGAATACGTAAGTAGGTATCTTTTTGTTATTTCTTTTTTTTCCTAAGGAGCCGTCCCTTCGCCGGGACCGCCTCCTGAGCTTATTGTGGATACTCCTAGTGTTCTGAGTACAACCTATTCAGCCAATCCGTTCCCTGTATTAGGTCATACAGGTTCTTTGCTGGTTGGTTGTAGAAGTCTTCTGGAGTCATTTGGGGTCTACCATACAGTTTCTGCCTTCTGTGGTCCAGCGACTCACAGTTGCATAGTATATGCAGAGCTTTTCGGTATCCTTTTTGCATCTTCTGCATGTAAGGTCTCCGTTATACAGCCCTATTTTGTTTAGGTGCTCCTTTGTGGGAAAGTGTCCTGTAAGTAGCCCCGTTACCTTTTTTGTTTCTATGTATACAGTTATATAATTCAGGTTTATTTGTTGAGTATGTTTTGTGATATCTTCCTGCTATAACTCACTAAAAATTGCTGAACTCTAAAGATTTGGATCAAGGAAGTCAAAAGTTTCCTCGATGTTTTTCGGTCACTTCAGTTTTCTTTCCCACAAATGTTTCTTCTGACACAAGCAGCGTCATGTGTGGTAAATATTATTGGTATATTCCAAGTCCTGCAAACCTGCACCATAAAAATGTTCTTGTACTTACATATTTTGTGACAGTTAATTTCTCATAACATTCGCCCAAAGTAAGAACAAATGATTTGTACCTCTCTTGCTTCTCACCACGTTTCAGGACCATGATTGATAATTGTTCTGTTTTCCTCGTCCAAATAATATCAATTATGATCATATACTTTTAAAATGAATAGCAACAAAAAAACGCACCTGCTATTTATTGTCCAGTACTTACCCCCTTAAAATTTCCTCCCAAGAATCAAGCAATTGTCCTATTAGCTTTAAATGGAATGTTAATTATGATTACATAGTTGCAATCGGCGCAATTTTTACACCGATCACCTTTGCCTCGGATAGCAAATAATGGAATTTGCTCCTACCTCAGTAGCACTAGCATAGACGACAGTTTTATCAACAACCATAAATCTATAAAAATAAATAACAATGAAATCGAAATAGAACGACTAATCGATTCATCAAGGTGAACCAATACGATTGTCGGATGAAGTAAAATATCTTGGGGTTATCCTAGACCCAGGCTTAACTTGGAACCGACACCTCGAGCACGTGATCAAGAAAGCAGAGGTGACCTTCATGGTTGCCAGACGCACTTACGGCACTAAATGGGGACTTGGACCCAGCATGGTACACTGGCTGTACAAAATGGTTGTCATTCCCAGGATCACATATGCATCTCTGATATGGTGGCTAAAGATCAGACAATCCTCTGCTATGCTAGAACTAAGCAAGGTCCAAAGACTTGCCTGCATTGGCATTACAGGGGCAACGAGGACTACTCCTACAGCGGCGCTGGAGACAATGCTAGACCTTCCTCCGCTACATCTCCGCTACAACTTCGAGATTGTCATCAAAGATCGAAAGGAGATTTGAGGAAGAGAACGCACCACCACTTAGTAGAGTGAATGAACTGATCTGGTATACAGACGGATTAAAAAATGAACTCGGCACCGGAGCGGGCATATACAGCAAGACGAGCAAATATGAAGGAATCGTCCCGCTAGGAAAATACGCCTCTGTATTTCAAGCAGAGGTCTATGCAATACTTGCTTGTGCAAGGGCTAATAATATGAGAGCCTACAACAACAGGCAGATCAGGATCTACAGTGACAGTCAAGCCGCCCTTAAAGCACTTCAGAGCTATAGGGTGATATTTCGGCTAGTATGGGAATGCGGCGAAGAACTTAGAAGACTGGCGACTCGGAACAGTGTAACACTGGAGTGGGTCCCAGGTCATAAAGGAATCGCAGGCAATGAACGACAGGTGTTTGTAGCTCCATAAACATCTCTCTTGTCTGATTCAGTACTTACTTCACACGAAAACACTCCATACCGAATATATCTTTCATTAGACGGATTAATTTGCTCCAAGTGTAAAAGTTATGACAGTAACGAAATCCTCAGTAGTGATTGCTTCTTAGTTGAACGGTCAATGTCTTTGGAAAATATTTTTCAAAACTTTATAAAGCGTCAGAATAATTATTATTCTGCGATATCTATTGGTAACGCGCTTCATTAAATACAACAATATTACAGGAAACTGTAATAATACTTCACCATCTCCCAAGCTTATTTTGGGAGATTTTAACTGCCACAGTATAACTTGGGATCAAAATATATGAACAGGAAAACTACTTCAAGACATTATTATATGAATCAAATCCAGTTTCAACCTGGAAATTAAAAACGGCTGACTGGCAACAGTTTGTGAACCTAATTGATATGGTTTCTTCCTTGAACAGCATAATTCCGAAGGTAGCGGAAGCTGCGATAGAAAAGACTAAATTTATAGACAGAAAAGCAGTACCATGGTGGAACAAAGAGATTGAAGATTCCACCAAGAATGGTTTCAATATAAACAGAAGACACAAAAGCGAGGAAAACCTAAATAAGTTCTAATTGTCACGTGCACAAACAAGATATTTAATAAAAAAAATTTAAAAGGCATCTTGGGCCAATTATGTATCAACAATCATTTCGTTGAATTTATTGCGAATTTCAGGAACAAGTGATGAGAACTTTTTAAATACTCCAACTGTATGAATATTTCAACTGATTGATAATTTTCGAAAAATTTTCTGAAATATTGAAAAAAATAATTTATCAGGCAGTTTCTCAAACTGATATAGAGGAAAATAGAATCTTAAAATGGTTTTTATTCACGATTCAACCTTTATAAAAAAAAACATCAAAACAATTTTATAAATAAGTCGATACAGAAAATATACGTACAGGGGCATGAGGCTTGTTGGAAAAATATTAGTAAGATCTTCCCACTGGAATCGTCCCTGTATATGCGTCCGCTCGGTTTGTGCGAAGTGTAAAACTATTATCGTTGTATGAATACACAAACAATGCTGACAGGAGAAAGTGCTCGGATTTGAAATGGAAATTTGTCTCCGAGATTTGAACGACGGCGGTTAGCGTCGTCGGCACCGTCGGAAAAGCGTTGGAACAGTAGAGCCGCAAAAAGAGACTCGCGTTTCACTCTAATACAAGTCGACTTTTCTATAATAAGACAGAAGTGAACAAGAAGCTTCGCGAAAAACATTTTTGGAAATTCTTCAATTTCTTTTAGATTCTTTCAATTCAGTTCGAGCCCATCAGAAATGGCTTTAATATATCAACCTAAAAATCAAGTAGGTTACGTAATACTTGAGTTAACCAATTAAATAGATGTAATATTTTTGGGATATTCTATAATACAGGGTGTTTTCGAATGACACTTACAACGTTTGCATGTAGATACCTCTCGTAAAATTTGACAAAATTTTATAAGGATTGAGGGGTCCAGCTTATTCACTTTTCGAAGTACAGGGTGCTGGAGTTAAAAAACTTTAAATGTTTTAATTTGATGACAAATGGATGGATGAATAGATTTGACATTTGGCTGGTTGTTTTTGAATGTAAAAGGGCATATTCTGATAGAAAAACATGTTTCAATTCTCGATACAGTGGTGCACATTTGGAAGAACCTTTCCCCTCCCATTCTCTGCGCCACTGGCATTTGAAGCTAATTGTATTTTATTCTTCAATGGTTTTCACATAAAAAACGCTTAACCTTTACATATCAAAAATTTTTTAGTTTTTATGGAGCCTGCAAGATTACTTTTTGATATTGAAATGAAAAATATATTTTTCTTGTATTTTTTCAATAATCGTGCCTTCAAAGATATCTCACAATTCTTGTAATCGCCATGAGTTTAACAATTTATTCATTCTTATTTTTGTTCAGAGCACTTTAACTACATACTTCACAAAAACAAAAATATCAGTAAAATTGCAAAAAATGATCTAATTTCACATGCAGACTGACGCCAAACGTATACAGGTGGTGACCGTTACTGAACAATAGGAAAGGGTGGGGTGAGAATTCTTTGTTTCAATTGCCACATAATTTGTAGGCTAATGTGATTTCTTACGGGTGAAGAAATATGTGATTTGTAGCAAATATGTTTTTTTCTCGTAACAATAAATGTACAATTACATATACTGAAATACTTATTTTTTCGGTATAAAGTAGATCTTATTTGAGGCTAATAATCTATAGGCTTATTTAAAAAATGTAAATTTCTGTCAAAACTTTCAAATGATTTTCTATGAATATTTAATTTGTTGTTGCAAAGTGATGGAATATTATTGAAGATGTTAGGCTTTTTTTGGGTAATGAAAACCATTTCTACCCAAATAGCATCGTTATATTTTATAACAAAATATTATATTGTGCTTCGTAGACTTTCATAGTTTCCGAAGAACAATTGTATGAAGGTGTGTATATAGAAGGACAAATTTTTTCACATTAAAGAAATTACACTCGAATAAATCATTTTTTTATATCAAAATGTCCCAATATTTTCACGTTAATATGGCTTCTTAATAATAAATAAGCAATGTTAGTTTTAAACAAAGGGGGATCAAACAAATTAGTTTATTTGTCTATAAATAACTCATCTCTCGGTGTACTCACACTAATTCCATATAAATTGGCATAGATGGGAAACAAGTTTTGACAAATTCATAGAAACTATTTCGACATGCATGTCTCTTCCGCTTATACCGAATGCTAACGACATCTTTGTTAAGTATTTCAATTGTAACACCCTGTTTACTATTAACTTTTCTGACTTTTCCAGTTTGTGTAGAATACCCTATATCTAAAATTTACTGTAGATAATAGTGATCATGAAATCAATGTTCTTGGATATTGTTCTGCTTATCCCGAAGAGTCATTGCTTTGTGAGAGATTTAATTATACCAATGGTATCCATTCATCGAAATTCAAGGAAACATAACATCATATCCCTGTTCATTTAGCTGATGATACATTTATTTTATAGACATACTGTATACATAGAGTATGATACAATACCCATATTTCTACTCATTTTGTGGTTTTGAGGGTATTCTGCAATAACGGAAAGACGTCCCGATTCAGTGAACTTATTTCTTTCGAGTTGATTGTCACTCAGTGTTATATTCGAGCAATTTATATTCTCATTTGTTTGCAGCTACAATTTCGAACAAGTCATTATTCACTCCAAATGAAATTCCATAAGACTGCCTTGTCGGTTTTGATTTGTTCTTAGTATATATTTTATTGATAACTTTTCAATTATTTTGGTTTTTAAAGTGAAACTCTTATAACTTTACTTCAAATTTTTTCGTCCATCCATCACGTCATGTCGCGTTACAGCCGGCCGCGGACTATAGGTAAAGTTAAAGGCGCCAGGCCACCATACCACGTACACAGACAATGGATAGTAGGTTCACTCGTCGCCGGCACTTTCAGGTGGACATATTTGATTTGATGTATAGAAGGTCACTGCTGCTCTCATATGATATACTACATAAGGAAGAGAAATAGCTGCAACGGAATGAAACAAATCCTTACAAAATAAAAATATGTAACATAAACAATTATTTGGAATCATTAAGAATTATTATACCAGATTCTAAAACAAACTTCACAATTCGTTTTGCATGGAAAAAATAATGCTGAATAATTGCCTTCAGTGGAAAACATTGTGTGGTTTTATGAAACCACGATACAAGTGAAACTTTTTTCCGGGTTGTAGGCAATCAACTAAGAATTTTCAAAAAATTATTCTATCGAGGGTAGTCAAATCGCGTTTTTAAGTTTAACTTAATGATTGGAAAATGGAAATGATAATGGGAAATCAATAATAGGATGGAATCTGATTCACTTACTGAATACTTATTTTATATTTTGAATTATTAGTTACATAAAATGTTAAACTAAAGGCGGAGATGAAGTTAAAAAGAATAATTTAGGTTCAAAATGATTTAAATGAATATTGCTTTTTAACATGCGTCTATCATATGAATAATTGTATTCTTTATGTTTTGCCTATTCTAATTATTCAGATTGGAATTAAAATTTATTGTTGCCTATCTTGTCTACTGATTTCTCATTTTCCAATTATTAAATTGAGATCAAAAAACAAGATTTTACTACATTGAATTGATTGTTTGCAATCCAAACTCCAAATCCAAAGCTCCTTCAAACTACCGAAAATACATAGTTAAAATAAATGTGAATAATTCTAAATTGGAAGACAGGAGACGTGAATAAAAATGTTATGAATTGCATTTTATTAATCAAGAAACTCCTCTGTTCAAAAGCTATGGTAGACCTGTCAGAAAAGTGATCAGGAACGTGTGTGTGAGTTCTTTGGAGCAGCTGGAACATAAATGTCCATCATTGTCGGTCTTGGATACCAAGATATAATTTTTGAATATTTACTATTGAGTTAATTGTCAGCAATGTATTCTCAGTAGATGAAAAATATTTTGACACAAGATGATTGATTTTCCCGTTAATTATTTAATAATTTTTTTTTCGCTTTTTTGCTCATTTTTTGAAACTATAATGTTTTACTTTTTGGTTCGATTTAGGTGCCTATACTTTTCCTTTAGTTTGTTTAAACTCGATGGCAAATCAAAGTTATCTTTTTTTTTAATCGGAACACCATGCATTCCACTACTATGTTGTATAGTTATTGGTGCTTGATGAGTGTGCAGAATTTCGAGTTAATCTGAGCGTTTGTAGTAGGGAAAAATCTAGTTTGAGGGTTGCGTTATTAATGGACTACCTGTTACTAGTTCTTGACAAAATTTCAAATTAATCTGGGTACTTGAAGTGGGTCAAAATCAAGATTGAAGGTTGCGTTATCAGCAAACAAACATACAAGTGATGCTGGTATAAGGCGTGTAATAGAAAATCTTTATTACCTACACGGGAAAGTGATGGTTAATAAATCTCCCACCTATAATACTTCCCTAAAAATACCACCCATGCACACTAGTAAGTCCAATTAATCCAAACACGATTTCTGGAGACGAGTGAACTCTCTCAAAAACTACCAGACTCACTGATGGTTATAAAAAAACCCTAAGTCGTTTTTAAAAATAACGAAGTGGTGATCAAAATAATAATTCATCACAACACAGAAGGTAACAATAAAGACAGTGAGCTTTTTCGAGTGGGCGTGCACCTACCTGATCAAAGTAGACCAAGGACCTGGTAAGAGATTTTGGTCGGAGTTCTTTCCATTTCCGTCTGAATTCAGGATGTTAGCTTCCATTGGCTGTCAAACACAAAGTGAACATCGCATTTTGCTCAAAATTTCACAGGTATCTACTAATAAGTGGCAGCTGGCAAAACAAGTGCTCCGTTTAAAGTTACTACGGTAAAAAATAATGGATGTCATTTCCTCCATATTAACGTTTGCCTTATTTCAATTGAACGGGTTTTGAATATGATTTTATTGGACTACCTTACTTAACGCTGGTAACTATTATGAAATTTCAAACCTCATCTGGATAAATAAGTCAATAAACATTAAGTGAGAATTTAACACCAATCGTCTACTAAATGGAGAATATTGTCAGTAAGTGAAAGAAAACTGAGGATACAATAAAAATTGTTTTGAATTGGATCAGTTGAAACAATTTAATACCGATATATTCCAATAATTTTTTTCACTTTGAATCCAGAAGATGTGATACATTGTATAACTGAAATTACAATAAATCCAAAGTAACATTTAATCATGTATGATCCAGATCTGTCTTAATTAAAAGAGTTTTATCACGCCATGTCCAAATAAAGTATAGTCGTAATAAAATCAATATTGGATTTGCAGAAAATAGAAAACTCCAGCGAGTGAATTCATTGACTTTTATTGGGTTTACCATTCCTTTGATGTTTTGGCATAATCAATTTGTCACTAACCCGACTAATACTTACAAAGAGTATGGGTGGCATTTTGACCGAGATAAATTAAATTTACAATATGGTTTAGATTGAATAATCTTCTAAATGACCTTTGGTTTGTGAAATATTTTTTTCATTCCGTTATTTAACGTCGGTCTATTTCTGCGACTGAGGCTAATCATCGACGCCCAGAGCACTCTACCCCTAATTGGGAATTTTGTCGAATCCATCAGTGTTTCTACCTTTATCAAGCCCAACATCCATGGACTCGGAACCTCGGTTTTACGTCTCCTCCGAAAGACGGCATGCTCATTGGTATAATGCCTGCGAGCTGTGATATGCTACTCCTCCGCAGGCGGGGAATGATATTTTTAAATTAAAGAGAAAATGGAAGTGATATCTGAAAACCTATTTGTTGAATTGGAATGATAATGATTATTGAGTCGGATTCAATCACACATATAAATTTTTTAAATCACATTTTTAAGTGAAATTATCTAAATAGTATGCAAAATTTTAACAATTTTTATTCACAAATATGGATCCATTTGGAATACAACGTAGCTATTTATTATTTCTTTTAATTACGTTGGTAATGAAATTGTAAAGTTCCATGAGAATTTATCTGAAAAAAATCCAGTATTACCATTAAATATATTTCCGATATTTCCGTAGCAGAATACGTTAAATGTGAAATAAAAACTTCCCAGTCACAAATTGTATGGAAAAAGGGTGGAAACCAATTCCGACGAATGATTTCCATCCCAGTTCATTGAATAGCCCACATATTTGCATATGACTGCAGTACCATATACGAGGTGATTGTATATGGAGTGTGTAGAGACTCCACCAAAACAGTCAATTATTTCAATTTTACGTATAAGCCTCGAAAGCTATTTTCGCCTTTGTAATGAAATTAACATTCCATGGAATCATATTCACTTGTATATGTATATTTATATTTATATATATCCATCAACAACTATAAGATGTTTAAATAATGGGTATACATAGATGTAAGTATTAGAAGCTTGGACCGTTCCAGATCTGCTTCCGATATTTGAAATTTTTGGGCAGTCGTGAATAATAATATACTATTAAACATTTCATTTAAGCGCAAATAGCTTGAATTGACGTTCTGTGACGTATTTATCACGTTTTACAAATTTTCTCCAAACTACATTATCTCAGTTTCTGTATGACCGATTATATTAGTTTATCGTTGGAATGACCCTATAGCAAATAACAGATGGAGGAACGCAGGGCTTTCTACCGCAATTTCTAATTGTTCTGACATTGCCTAGACTCCCTAGAGATGTTCTACCGTGGCAAAACCACATTCTGCAGGTAACACTTTATTGTGGACGAAATGAAGTACATTCAGACCAAAAACGTAAATGCAGACACTGAAAAATTTAGCTCCCATTCGATATAGAGTAATGGTTGTGATTTGGAGGAAAGAATGTTCCAAGTGAACAAGTAAATGTTTTCTCATTGCAGAGAAAAATCTTTCCAGTGATAATAATTTATTCCTAATAATTTACAGAATATACTACACAGAACTTCTCATATGCAATCTAGCAATATATTGTTAAATTTGTTAAATACTCTCGTACATTGGACTTCGTTTCATTACGGAAGAAGCAGAGTCTAGAAGTTGCATTCGTATGCGCGAAGAAGCTGCATACATAACAATATCTGAACATCAATATCGGTAGTAGCCTTATGCTTTGACCGATATTGATGTCCAGATATTGTTATGTGCAGCTTCTTCGCGCATACGGACTCTAGTGGCTTCTTTCTTAATGAAACGGAGTCTACGTATTTATTTCTATCTTATGTACTTACACATAACTTCCTTGGAGCGACCCACCATCCCCCCTCGTCCTACTCGATGGGGAACGTCGAGCTCCTTCTCGGCCTGATTGACTTTTACTGAGTGGTCTCCTCACCTGATGACTGAGCCATCCTATTCAAGAGTAAGCTGCTTCTTCGCAACGTTGTCGCTGACTACTGGTTTTGGTGTATCGGTCCTGGGCCCTTATTTGAATAGTGTGGTCCGTGGTAAAATATTTGACAATTGTAGCACTCCACTTACTTCCTCACTTCATTCAAATACCTGGCGTTCACTTCCCTAGCGCAGCTTTCTTCCTCTGTTTTTTGGAGGCTTTCCATGAACACCACTTCCGTGAAATCCAGCTTTTTGCTATCTTTGCTTCGGAAGCTCTTTGAACGACTTCTACTCCTTCTCTCCTCTTACATTTTGTACATTGCTTTCGTCGTGCCTTCTATTCAGGCGTCTATCTTTTAAATATTTTTTTTCGTTTTCGTCCTTTGTTCGCTCTTTCTGGTCGATAATATCGATATCCTTTCTGAGCATAATTTTTCTTCCGGTCGTTTTTGCATCTTTCACTTTCATTCATTCAGTACTTTGATCTCTTCGCCTGGGTCTCCATATTTATTTATCAGTTTTTCGAACTTCCTGTGCTTTTTCATTGAGTCCCAATCCTGAAATTTTGAATTAAATCTACATTTTAAAATGATTAGGCTAATAGTTAATAAACGCTGCTGACTCGCCTTCCCTTTGTTTGTCTTCTGCGTATAAGAAGCAATTAAAATGGTCAACAAAATATGTTTTCCTCCCTAGTAATACAAATAGCTATTACACTCAATATAACGACAGGAGGAGTACTCAATGTATAATAAACTGATTTTGGCTGAGTAAATCCTGGAATAGTATTTAAGTACGACTCTGTGCTATTTTTCAATCGTTACCATTCATTCATAGCATTTAAAAAAATCATTTGGACGCAACTGGCAGCTGACAGGTGCATATAATGCAATTAACTTAATATTTAATGAATTTGCATAACATTATAATATGTATATAGACCATCTCGACCAGAGTATAATCTAATTATAGGAAGAGTTATGAGCACAAAAAATAAGTCATTTATAGATATCAGTGTAAATTAACTGTTAGGCATGCAATTTATTTGTATAGGCTTACAGATGTGAGAGTAGCGATGGAATTTATAATGAAATATTATTAAAAATGTATAGACAATATATTATATTTTTCTCGATGAAGTGAAACAATCAATTCACTCCGATCTGCACTATATTTGCAATAAATGTTCAATTTAATATGTGTAACAGTAGATTTATCAAACGTATCCCTACACTTAACCTCTTTCAAGTGCCAGATTTTCTATAATCAGATTTATTTGTCATTTATCAATTATTGTAATAAATATGGAAACAATGATATTCTCGTAATGGAGGATAAAAAACATTACATATGACATATCACCAGTCGCTACTTTTTATTCAAGAAACTGGCGATTTTAAATGTCACTCTTTCAGTTCGTACTACTGTATTTTCACTGAAAGATTCCAATCCCAGTAGCACTAAAAGTAGTATCAACATTTTAAAGATTGTTGTAAATTATAGATAATGTGTTGAGCAAATGTTCGCCCCCAGAATTTTTTTTATGACTGGGCATTTTTGATCTTTATGAGTGATTATTCCTCTCATCCTTTTTCCCAGATCCAACCTGTAACATTCTCCTTCACTTCAATTAGCGTAATGCTCTAGAGACTCCATATAAGCTGTCTACTGTAGTTTAGCCATATAAGCTGTCTACTGTAGTTCAGCTACCCTGTTATATAAATTTCCCGCTGTTTGGTGGGTTCTCAGTCGATATTTGTCTTATGCAAAGAACCTTTTCTGTGCATGATCCACAAGCACTCAGCTTACTTTTCTTTGTAAATATAAATATTCCTTGAAATTATTTTATGTTGATAGTACCTATCTTCCATTTTATTTATTTACGCATATTCCTTATTTTGGCGGATGCACGTGTGTATATTTTGGTGGAGACATCAATGAGTGATTCATTCTCCTATATTATCGATAATTTATTTGTTATTGCTATTTGGTTATTATTCATATTTATTTATCAAACCAACAAAACATTTATATTTCAATTTCCCTTTTATTGAGAATATTTATTAATCTGTGAGATTTAGTATTTATTATCTATTGAATAAATGATATCCCGCATATTTCAATTTCAACTGAATATTCTAGAGCATGAATTTAATCCATGAATAGCTGGACCAAAGCCTGTTGAAGTTGATTGTAGTTGAAAAGAATTTATTACATAACATCTTATATAACATCTTCAATAATATCATTTGAAATAATAATATTCATTTGAAAGTTTTGACAGAAATTTACATTTTTTAAATAAGCCTATAGATTATTAGCCTAAAATAAAATCTACTTTATACCGAAAAAATAAGTATTTCAGTATAAGTGTACATTTATTGTTACGAGAAAAAAAAACTTATTTGCTACAAATCACATATTTCTTTACCCGTGAGAAATCACATGAGCTTACAAATTATGTGGCAATTGAAACAAAGAATTCTCACCCCACCCTTCCCTATTATTCAGTAACGGTCACCACCTGTATACGTTTGGCGTCAGTTTGCATGTGAAATTAGATCAGTTTTTGCAATTTTACTGATTATTTTGTTTTTGTGAAGTATGTAGTTAAAGTGCTCTGGACAAAAATAAGTTTAATGATAGAATGAATGAATTGATAAACTCATGGCGATTACAAGAATTGTGAGATATCTTATTTGAAGATAAGGAAATAAATGACAATTATTTTCAAGTAGGTAGAAGTAACAAGCAAGCGAAATGTACTTCAAACATACACATTTCTCAATTAAACCTGTCAGATCTACTCCAAGAACTCCAAAAAACCCAATTATCGATAATATGAGACATAAACAACCTTGCTGGTATAACAAGAAATGTAATGACCAGAAAATTATTAAACTATCAAGTCGAATACATACTGGCTGTACTAGAAATTTCACTCCAATACAATGGGATGAACACTAGATATAATTTTCCAAGTTTATTAATTATGAAAAGTTCATAACACCAAAATTAAACAATTTACAAAAAATGTTCGATGCTACAAACTTATCATCCAATAGTTTTGCATTTCTGATAAATATGATTTTGTTACCCAACGACGATACTGGAACAAAAATAATAATTTTGAATTCAAAACAAAGCAAATGTTAACGAACCCGATGGACAGACATTTTATCATCATCAGGGGCTGGTTTCCACTACTGCAACACTCAACTTACATTTGATCAAAATATATCCATAATCAATGCAGTTAATGGATATATAAAAGCTCTGACTATTGGTGTGCATAGTTAATTAACCACAATACATTGTTCAGGACTGTCCCGACTGGGTCGAATGTGGCATAGAAAGCAAGGAAGCAAAAGCAGGCGCAACGTGCTCGAATTTTTAATTACCATGAGCAATATGAATGTCGAAAGTATATTCCAAATAAAAAAATGTATTTTAATAGTGATCCCCGTAACAAAATTGACGCGTGAAAATTTATCGATACGTGGCGTCGATCCAGCACTGTAGTGGCATGCCTCTGATACGATAATTATGGTTAATCAGTGTCGAATGCGGCAACCACTGG